>CM040439.1:65279803-65441800 GCA_022702705.1 Papilionanthe hookeriana x Papilionanthe teres | reverse complement strand
AATTGAAAATTTGGAAAATTGAAGATTGGGTGGATGTAAGTGGAAAGAAGTCATTTTGGTTGAGCCATGAAGCCATGTCAAGCCCATATGAGCCATGAAGGGACCCATTTGAGGCATTCACTATGTTGTTCCTAATCCTCTTAGCCAAGGGCTTAGGGGTTAAGGACCATCCATGTGAATCACCCACATGAGTCGGGAGGTCAAGTTAAGTATGGGTGTGTGAAAGTGTAGTGTATAGGTGTAGTGTATAAGTGTAGTGTGTGTGTAAGTCAGCCCCTTCACCAGACCAGGCCACCCAGGGCAGTCCTAAGGCCAAAGAGTCCTATAGGAACTCATTCTTTAAACTTCCACATCTGATTTCAACCCTCTAGGTGATTAGGGGTCTACAGTCAAGTTTGTGGAGTTTGCAGGGAGTTAAGAAGTGGTTTGAATTTCTAAAAGGTGGGTCCCAATTCTAGTCCTCTAAGATAGTCAAAGGAAAAGCCTAAGGATAGATCCTAAGTACTAAAGAGAAGAAGAGAAGACCTCATCAAAAATGAGGTCAACAAATGGACCCCCAATAGGTGTGGTGAGCTGACGGAGCACACCGCGCATATTGGCGTTGACCGAAGCGATCAACAAAACCAACACAAACATCCAAGTGACAAACTTAGGATGAAATAGAGGAGTTTTCGTTGGGGAGTAGCAAGTATATCTCTGAAACAGGAGATTCCTGAACTCTCGCTGGGGAAAGGAAAAGGAGGTGAATCCCAAATCACATGACCTGGGGGAATTTCGATTTAGATTTTATTTTGTTTCAATTTAAGTTTTGATGTGTGAGTTTAGATTTTAGTTTGGAGTTTCGATTTAGATCGAAGTTTTGTCAAAATTAATTTGAGGGATTTGATTTGAAATGAAAATTGGAATTCTGAGGTTTTAGATGTAACATCTTCAACCTCGAAAGAAAATTGAATTGATTAGATTGAATCATTGCAATGAGAAGAGATCTCAGAGCAATGGGGTATTGGATGTAAAATCCTTAACCTCAAGAGTTTGATTTTGATGTATTTCAGAGCAATAGGAAAAGAATCCTAAAGCAGTGCAGTCTTGGATGTAAAATCCTCGACCCAAAAGGTTGAATTTGATGTATTTCAGTGCAATAGGAAAGAATCCTAAAGCAGATGCAGTCTTGGATGTAAAATCCTCCACCCAAAAGTTTGAATTTGATGTATTTCAATGCAATAGGAAAGAATCCTAAAGCACAGTGCAGTCTTGGATGTAAAATACTCGACCCAAAAGTTTGAATTTGATGTACTTCAGTGCAATAGGAAAGAATCCTAAAGCAGTGCAGTCTTGGATGTAAAATCCTCGACCCAAAAGTTTGAATTTGATGTATTTCAGTGCAATAGGAAAAGAATCCTAAAGCAGTGCAGTCTTGGATGTAAAATCCTCGACCCAAAAGTTCGAATTTGATGTATTTCAAAGTGCAATAGAAAGAATCCTAAAGCAAGGTGCATCTTGGATGTAAAATCCTCAACCCAAAAGTTCGAATTTGATGTATTTCAGTGCAATAGGAAAGAATCCTAAAGCAAGTGCAGTCTTGGATGTAAAATCCTCGACCCAAAAGTTTGAATTTGATGTACTTCAAGTGCAATAGGGAAAGAATCCTAGCAAAGGCAGATCTTGGATGTAAAATCCTCGACCCAAAAGTTCGAATTTGATGTATTTCAATGACAATAGGAAAAGAATCCTAAAGCAGTGCAGTCTTGGATGTAAAATCCTCGACCCAAAAGTTTGAATTTGATGTATTTCAGTGCAATAGGAAAGAATCCTAAAGCAGTGCAGTCTTGGATGTAAAATCCTCGACCCAAAAGTTTGAATTTGATGTAATTCAGTGCAATAGGAAAGAATCCTAAAGCAGTGCAGTCTTGGATGTAAAATCCTCGACCCAAAAGTTTGAATTTGATGTACTTCAGTGCAATAGGAAAGAATCCTAAAGCAGTGCAGTCTTGGATGTAAAATCCTCGACCCAAAAGTTTGAATTTGATGTATTTCAGTGCAATAGGAAAGAATCCTAAGCAATGCAGTCTTGGATGTAAAATCCTCGACCCAAAAGTTTGAATTTGATGTATTTCAGATGCAATAGGAAAGAATCCTAAAGCAGATGCAAGTCTTGGATGTAAAATCCTCGACCCAAAAGTTTGAATTTGATGTATTTCAGAGTGCAATATGAAAGAATCCTAAAGCAATGCGGTCTTGGATGTAAAATCCTCGACCCAAAAGTTTGAATTTGATGTATTTCGAGTGCAATAGGAAAGAGTCCTAAAGCAATGCAGTCTTGGATGTAAAATCGTCGACCCAAAAGTTTGAATTTGATGTATTTCGAGTGCAATAGGAAAGAATCCTAAGCAAGTGCAATCTTGGATGTGAAATCCTCGACCCAAAAGGTTGAATTTGATGTACTTCAGTGCAATAGAAAGAATCCTAAAGCAGTGCAGTCTTGGATGTAAAATCCTCGACCCAAAAGTTTGAATTTGATGTATTTCAGTGCAATAGGAAAGAATCCTAAAGCAAGGCAGTCTTGGATGTGAAATCCTCAACCCAAAAGTTTGAATTTGATGTATTTCAAAGTGCAATAGGAAAGAATCCTAAAGCAAAGGCAGTCTGGATGTAAAATCCTCGACCCAAAAGTTTGAATTTGATGTACTTTAGTGCAATAGGAAAGAATCCTAAAGCAGTGCAGTCTTGGATGTAAAATCCTCGACCCAAAAGTTTGAATTTCATTTGATTGATATTTGATTCGAGATTTGGAAGAAATTGAATTTGAATTTGATTGAGACTTGAAATCTGGAAAGATTGAATTTGAGATTTGGAAGGATGAGTTTGAACTCGATTGAAATTTGATTTAAGATTTGATTTGAAATTTGGAAGATCAAATTTGAAACTTGATCGGGAGTGGATTTGGAATTTGATTGAGAATTTGATTTGTGATTTGAAAAGATTGAAATTTGATTTGGAATTTGGAAAGATTGAATTTGAAATTTGATTGAGAATTTGATTTGTCATTTGATTTAACATTTATGTTGATTTCGTTTATCTTTTAATGATTCAAATTTTATTTTATCGTTCATTTAATGTTCATGTGAATTTGGTGTTCGTCATTTTTAGATTTTTAAAGAAAGTTTTCTTTTATTCTTTTTTTTTATTTCTTTTCTGTTCTTTGTTCGAAGTTCATTTAACTTTAATGGCGTTTCCCAATCAATTTGCACATAAGAGGTAAAGGCCAAAAATGTGACATGGTCACTTTCATTCCAATCATGTTGAAGATACATCATACAACTCGATCTGGAATACATCTCATACAATCCATGTAGACTCAAAACGGACTGTGTATGATCTTTGTCGATCCATCAAAAGAAGCATCTGTCAAAAATCCATGTCTGAATAGTGGGGTACATGGTTAATAACATCACCTTCCAAGCCATCCTTGGCAAGGATGCCGACTGGATGTACGTTGGAGGTGTGATATCTCCCATGTAACTCACAGCTCGTAAGGCCGGAGGTTCTCTAGCTCTGGGTCTGGTTGGAAATGGTAAGGTGTCTTGTTGTCGTCCATTCTCCTGAAAGTAACTGAGATCCGCTTCACCGGCACTCCGGTATGCAATGCTTAGCGATATCTGTTCTGTTGCCCTTCAGTATCATGACGGAACCTACCGGTAAAGGTATCTTTACTGGCCCTCGGAACTCACCCGGGCCTGCTATCCAGAGGTCAGATTCGAACATGATGTTACATTCGTTCAGGAAAGAGACTGTGCAGAAATGTCTGACGAAGTCGTGGTGATCTATATGTGGGGGTATGCAGTCACCCTGTTTGTAGATGTTGATAATGCAGCTATTGGGTATGCAATCTGCTGGCAGTACCCTCCATGTTATCAATCTCTTTACCATTCTCTTGATGACTAATGGCATCGGATCTACTTGCCCATGACGGAGTATTCCCGGTGGGTTTCCCTTCCTGTCTTCAACGAAAGTTGTAGCAAGCATCCGCATTGTATTGTGATTCTTCCCTTCCCTGGCATCCATCTCCGGGGTTCTGAGTAGGTATTCTCCCTTAGGCGGCCTGCTCGGCCCATTCTTTTCAAATCCCGGATACAATCCACGATTTGCTGTTGTTCATACTCTGAGAATACGTCGGTATGTAGCTCGAGGCCCTCTAGTATATTGATTCTTCTTCCTTTAATTCTCTCGAAGTATTCAAAGGTTTTCTTTTCAACATTTTGCATTCTCTCGAGCTCGTATTCCGGAATGATCTGCAGATGGCGAGGCCTTGTGACATATTGTGGGATATATGGTTCAATCCCTTCACGTTTTCCTGCATACCTCGGCTCCTCGGGGATGATGCACTGTCGGGACATCCCCCGGGGTTGCTTCGCAACAAGGTCATGCATCACCTGGTGGTTCTATCCGGTGGCGTGGTAACCTTCTTTCTTCCGATCTTCCGGGGATTTCCCCGGTCCTTTCCGTTATCCTAGGAGCTGGCCTCCTTTCTTCGGGTTCCCGGTGAATCGGTGTCCCCGAAGTGTATGTACTGGCAGTAGCAACTGTCTCGTCGCGCTGGTCCGCAGCTAGTTTTGTTAACATCTTACGGATACGGCGATTCTTATTTCTTCGTTGCGTTGCTGTGAGAGTAGCTCTTCGAACTTCATGAATCTCTGTGGGCGCGGCGCTGACAAGCCTGCCCTCTGCTGTAGCGACTACAGATTTCATTTTCTTGTCTTCTTCAGTATTTGCCTTTCTTTCCTTGTTGTTGGATTGGTGGCTTGGGCCACCCACTTTCATCACTGTCTGCCCGAGTAGTTCTTCTCGGTTAATTGGGACCCAGCTCACTTTCCTCGTATCGTAGGCTCGCCGGTGCGAAATCCGAGTCAATCTCGATTATCGCTCCATCTTTCACCCTCTTTCATCGAGTGCAAGGCTTACGCCATTCTTAAAGTTCAGGACCAACCGCCCGTTCGACATTTCCCTACGAAAAGACAAGGAAAAGGATCAGGGGCTGTACTAAGAACAAGAACATTAAGAAAATGTTTATTAAAGACATTTTTCATTTCTCTTATATTTTAAAATTTAACAGGAATGAAGCGGGATAAGATCAGGAAAGAGATTTTGATTTGGAAGAGAAAACAAGGAAAACATATTATCATGACTTTATTTATTTTAGCACATTTTATTATTTTTGGGTTCGGACCCAATCATAAGTAATTACTTCGCCCGTGTTTCTTAGGGATGAAGAATTCATTCCTTCGAAACATCAGGTAGCGTAATACTTTTTCAAGTATCGTCCGTTGATCGGAAGCATATGTCGTTCTCCCCGGCAATTCACTAGCTGGTAGGAACCTCCCGAGTATACTCGCTTCAACCACAAACGGTCCTTCCCAAGTGGGTTCAAATTTTCCTCCTATCTTGCGGTGTGCAAGAATAGGTCTCTTGAGAAAGAGAACTAAGTCACCAACTTTGAAGGTTCTCGGGCGGACCCGCTTTGTCATGGGCTTGAACCATCTTAGCTTGGTATAGTTCTAAATTCGTTGCGCCGCAAGTCTTTTCCCTTCCAAGCCTTCTAATTCTTCGAGTCGTAATTTGGCATTCTCTTCCGTCGTGATCTTGTTTGCAACTCGCAATTCCGAGTGAAGGAAGCCGAACCTCTAAAGGTAACACTGCCTCGGACCCATACACCAAAGCGTAAGGTGTAGCTTGAGTAGGAGTTCTGAAGGTTGTCCGGTAGGCCCATAAGGCTTCTAACAATTTCTCGTGCCAATTTCTCTTATTATCGTCCAAGGTTTTCTTTAAGATTTGAACGAGAGTTTTATTAAAAGCCTCAGCGAGGCCGTTTGCTCTTGGGTAGTAAATTGTCGAGTATCGCCGGTCGATTCCGTGTCTCCCGACAAAATTGTTGATTTGTGTGCTTCGAATGCCGACCCATTATCCGAGATGATCCTGCGCGGCACTCCGAAACGGTAGACAACTTGGTTCTTGAAAACCGTAGCACGTGGTGTGCTTTCACTTCTCTAAGTGGAACCGCCTCCGCCCACTTGGAAAAGTAATCCGTAGCCGCAAGAATAAAACGATGTCCTTTTGAAGATGGTGGTTCTATTGGACCCACTATATCCGTGCCCCAACATTCAAATGGCCACGACGCAATTGTCGGGTGCAAGCACATTTGGAGGTTGGAGTAGAACCACTCCGTGCACTCGGCATTGGTGACGGCTCTTGGCGATTTTCATGCGATCGGTCATCATCGAGGGCCAGTAGTACTCTAGTCTTTTAATTTTCATTTTCATCTTTGGACCCGACCGGTGAGCGCCACAGAGTCCCGAATGCACCTCTTTAACGATTTCACGGGCCTCGGACCCGCTTAAGCACCTTAGCCACATTCGATCAAAAGACCTTCCGTACAATGTGTTGTTTATTAATGCGTAAGACAGAGTTCGTTTCTTGATCCGATGGGCTAGCGACCAATCGTCCGGTAGCTTTCCCGCTTGGAGGTAGTCTCATCAATGGCCGTCGCCAATCTTCCGTGTTTTCCGTCACTCGCTGCAACCGATTCTTTTTCTTTTCTCGATTTGTGTATTGTGTCCATGTCGAGTCGTGATAGGACCCGACGTCCATGAACCGACACCTCTATCGATTCATCTTGCAAACGAGCAAATTCTTTTGCGAGACGGGCTAAAGCATCTCGCTAAAGCATTTTCTTTTCTCGGGAATTTTGTAGATTGTCACATTTGGAATCCGTTCCAACAATTGTATGGCATACTTGGAAGTATTGTTCGAGTCTTGGCTTTAAAATTCTGTATTGTCCGACGATCCGTTGAATGATTAACCGCGAATCCCCGTAGATGTTGATGTCCGTTATCCCCATTTGAATAGCTAATTCCAGTCCCGTTATGAGGGCTTCGTATTCCGCTTCATTGTTTGTACACGGTTCTGTCAAGTGGTAGGAGTATCTTAACATCCCCCGCTCCGGTGTTATAAAGATTAGCCCGATTCCTGCCTTACCGGGCACTATCACTTGTGATTCTTCGTCTTTGTGTGCTGAAGATGCTCCGTCGAAATATAATTCCCAACGTCGATCATCAAGGTCTTCTAGGTTCATTATTTGTTCATCTGACAAATCGTCATTGAGAGGAGATTCCGCCGCAAAGGGTACGCTGCGAGGAAGTCCGCTAAGACTTGTCCCTTTACGGCACGCAGAGGCACAAAAGTTATATCGAATTGCAATAATATCATTGACCATCCGGCAAGTCTCGCCGGAAAGTGTTGGACGAGCCATCAAGTATTGCAATGGATTAAACTTCGAGATCAGGTTGACCTTATGAGAAAGCATGTAGTGCCTGAGCTTTTGAGCGGCGAAGATCTGGGCCAAACAATGCTTTTCAATTGCGGGATACCTTACTTCCGTCGGAAGTAAACGACGGCTTAAGTAGTAAAGAGCATTTTCTTTACCCTCATCATCGACCCAGGCTAACGTGGCTCCGAGAGAGTCGTCTAGAGCCGCGGTGTAAAGTATCGACGGTCTACCCGAGACCGGGGCTGCTAAGACAGGAGGTGTCATTAAATATTGTTTAATGTCCTCGAAGGCCTTCCGGCATTTCCCTTCCCAAATAAATTTGGCGTCCTTTTTAACTAGTGCCGAGAAAGGTCGACACCTACCCGACGAGCTTCGAGATAAAGCGTCGAAGATATGCCGGCTTCCCTTGAAAAGATCGTAGTTGTTTTAAGGTTTTGGGAGGCGGCATTTCTAAGATAGCTTTAATCTTCTCCGGGTCGATTTCAATTCCACGATGTCGGACAACGAATCCTAAGAATTTCCCGGAGGTGACGCCGAAGGCGCATTTTAAGGGATTTATCTTAAGGTTAAATTGTCTTAATCGTTCGAAAACAATTCTCAAATCATACAGGTGGTTTTCCTTTACTTTGCTTTTGATGACCACATCGTCCACGTAGCATTCGACTTGATTATGGATGAGATCATCAAAAATTCTTGTCATTGCTCTTTGGTAGGTCGCTCCTGCGTTCTTCGGTCCGAATGGCATCATCGTGTAGCAAAATACTCCGATCGGCGTTTTGAATGCCGTAAGCTTTTCATCTTCTCGGAGCCATTTTTATCCGGTTGTATCCTGAAGATCCATCCATGAACGAGAATATTTCATGTGTTGAAGCAATGTTGATCATTAATTCTGGGATCGGTAGAGGGAATTCATCCTTTGGACATGCCTTGTTTAAATCTCCGAAGTCTACACAAATTCTGATTTGACCATTTTTCTTTCTGACTGGCACCACATTGGCTAACCAAGTCAGGTATTGTTCTTCACGGACAAATTTAGCGTCTATTAGCTTTTTAACTTCGGCTATGACTTGTTGTTCGATTTCTAGACGCATTCTTCGAGACCTTGTCCGACTGGAACAAGTAGGATCCACTCCTAGCTTATGAACCGCAACCTCCGGAGCCAATCCCGGCATTTCATCGTAGTTCCAAGCAAAACAGTCCTTAAATTCCATTAATAATTTGATTATTTCTTTGGTGTCTTCTTTGTTGAGTAAAGAGCTAACAAAGGTAGGTCTAGGCTCTTCGCTAGTACCTAAGTTAACTTCCGTTAACTCATCTATTGTAGATTTGATTTCTTCTTCGAATTCTGGTGGAGCGTCTCCAATTTGTAAATCTTCAAATTCTTCTGTAGTTTCCATGCAGTTTTCATTGGACTTGCAAGTGACAACCAAGCAAAATTCAGTATCGTCAACTGACCCTATTGTGCCGAATCCGAGTCCATACTTTGAATTGGGTGGACGACCGGAGTTATTCCATAATTTTTCAAAATGTTGTGATTGGCCTTTTGTCCATTGTCGAGGTAAGAAACCACGTTGAATTAAATTTTGAACACAGGGAGAGTACCACTCAAAAGGTAATTCCATTAATTCTGATGAAGTGACATCTTCGAATTGTACATTATTTTCAGTTTTGGAGGAAGAAGCACCGCGGTAGAACTTGATTGGCCTCGCACCGTCGTTACGTACCTCTTTGACCACCATACCCTCGATCTTACTAGACTGGATCGGGGTTAGGGTCATAGTATGTACGTAGTGGTTAATCTTCTCGTACATTGATTTATATTCTTCATTCTTTTCATCTTCGAGGGAGATCTTGAATTGCGGCTTCTTCCGACTTATTGCCGCTGCTTCTTGTTTGATTTCTTTTTCTTCTTCAGAACTATCTTCCCAATCAACATTGATGGCTGATTTCCTCTGTCCAACTGTCCTAACGTCTCTACCACGGCCTCGTCCCCGGCCTCGACCTCGGATGCGAGTTGTGGAGAAACCTTCACCATCTCGCCGGAAGGGAGTGGTGAGTGACTGTTGGACTAGAACTTCAAGTTCTTCGTTGTCCCGAACTTTCTTTGCTTCATTTGTTACGGTATCTCCGGAGAAGATCGTTTTCTTTGGCGGTGCATAATAAGCCGCATCTTCATGGATTCCAATCTCATGTACGGAGAATGGTTGCAAGTCACCTTTGATGCAATGTTCCCCTCCATCGTAGTATTTGATGCACTGATGCAGAGATGATGGTACCATCCTGTTTTCATGTATCCATGGTCGGCCCAAGAGAGCGTTGAACGACGTTTCGAATCGATTATGTGAAATTTTGCGGTTGTCTTTGCTAAGTCACTAGTCTTCATTAGTAGCGTTATTGACCCGAGGGCTCTTTCTCCTTTCTGGTTGAATCCTCTTAATAACATTTTGTCCGCTTCGAGCTCGCGAGCATCAATTTCCAAGTATGATAGTGTTCGAAGACTCATTATATTGATTGATGCTCCTGGATCCACCAATACTCTGGAGAGTGTAAACTTCCCAATTGTAACTGAAATGTACAATGGTCGGTTGTGATCTGCTGTCCCAAGTAGTAGGTCATTGTCCGTGAAGGTAACGCCTCGCTGTTCCTTTAACGAGCAAACCTCATCTAAGGAATCTCCGGCCATTTGAGCTAAGCAAATTTCTGGATCAAGTAAGGCCTTGATCAGAGCTTCTCTCATCTCCTTTGATAAGATGAGAGCATCGTAAATGCTCAGTTTTGCCGGTAGTTTCCTAAGATGGGCTAACATGTTGTAGTCCACTTTGTTCTCATGCGTCTCAGCTTCTTCTCGAATGGGTATTTCTTCTGCTGGGGTTGGTTCTTCTTGAACAACCACCTGCTTTCCTTTGTCTTTTGGACCCACTCTTGGAGGTAGAACTTTTCCACTTCTCAAGTTGACTTCTGTAATTTCTTCGAATCTAGTGTTGAACTTGTCGGTGTCTCCTCCCGAATCGGAATGACGAGCTCTTCCGGATTATCTTCAAAATCTGAAGGCTCTAACTCTATCGTAACTGGAGCTCCTCGAAACTCACAGATAGATCTGTTGCTTGTTGAACTCTCATAGCCTCCTTGATGGATGTCTTCTTCGTTATTTTGCTCGTTGAGATAGTGTATGATTTGAGAATTGCTGTTGGTATCGAAGTCGATGTCCGGATTGTCGCTAGTTACGTAATCGTTAGAAACAGTCAAAACGTAGCCAACGCCATCACCCTTATCATTATATGATCCCACCGAAGTGAGCAGATAATCATACAAAATCGGAGGTTCGAGGGATTTCTCCCCGAATCGGAAACAACTATCCTAGGATAAGCAGCCCCTAGTCCTAGCCTTAGGAGTCTCGGTCCCCTCTTCTTCGTCAATTTTCTTCTTTTCTTCGATCGTCTCCTGTCGAGGTGGTTCTTCTATCGCAAGTGATAGTACCGGTTTAACGGGTCTCGAACTCGAATTGAAGCTCGCACCGAAGCGGTTCGGATGCCGTCTAAAATCTTCTTCGAAGACCTCGTCCGAGCGGTAGTCCATCCATCGTCGGCTGCATAGGGATCTATCGGAATGACGGGATCGGTTGAGATAACATTGACGGAACCTCCTTTCGGGGTTCCTTCATGTACTCCTTCGGGATTGTTATATTTCCTTTCCGAAGGTTGTCGTTGAGCCAACTTTTAAAGGTAATGCAATCTTCTATCTTGTGCCCATGCATCCGGTGGTAGGGGCAAAAGTTGGGATCACCGTTCTTGTTGACTTCCTCTGGTCTTTTAGGTTCTGGCAGCTGGAAATTTGGAGTCTTCATTAGGCTACGGAACATTTTCGGTACTGCTTCATTTTTGAACGGAAATTCTCTGCTCAGAAGCTCCCTTAATGTACGTTGCGGACAAGGCGGTTGTTCATACTGCGGAGACGACTGATAGCTGGACCGGGGTTGCTGGTAATTTTGTTGTGGTTGTTGCGGCCGTTACGGTGGTATTTGCATCGGTTGCTTGCCTTTATCAACCGCCGCAATGATCCCGGATTTCTTTTCGAAGGTCTTCACCGGCTTCTGCTTGTCCGTCTTGTCGGCAAAACTCAATTGCTTCGCCTCTTCTTGCAAGCTTCCGGCCTTGCTTAACAACTTCTCAAAAGTCTTAATAGTGAATCCTTTGAGGAGAAGTGCTATCGGGCCTTGAATGCTTTTAAGCAAGATGCCGACTGCATGTTGTTCTTGCAGCTTGTGGTTCACACTTCATGCTTAAGTTTCTCCATCGAAGTATGTAATCCACCAAAGTTTCATTCGGCCTTTGTTTCTCTACCACTAAATCACCTATAGTGATGTGGTGCTGAGCTCCGGCGAATCGCTTGATGAAGAGGCTCTCTAGCTTTGAGAACGTCTTCACCGAACCATTTGGTAATTCTGCATACCAGTCGAAAGCGATTCCTGACAGACTGCTGACGAACTGTCAGAAGAGTAACGCATCGCTCCCACCGACATTGCAACAACTGGCACGAAAGTGTGCAACATGCTGTCGGGGGTTCCCGGTTCCGTCGAAGGTCTTGAACAGAGGTGGTACGAAGCCTTTCGGGTATTGGACAGTGTCGAATTCTTCTGGGTAAGGTCTACCCGTCCGAATGGATGTCCCGTTCTTCGATTGTGCTAAGGCTTCTCGCACCTGCTGTTCTACCAAGTTCTTGATATCCTTTTCAGGGATCATACTTTGTGTTGTATCCTTTTTCAGCTGGTCATACCCATTGACGGATGTAATCTCCTTTCCTCCGTCTACAATGTGAATGACCTCTGGGGATGTCTCTCTATGTGGTTGTACTTGACTCGGAGAGTGGCCGAGCTACGGCCATCTCTTCCATCCTTTTCGCCATTTGAGCGATCGTGTCGTCCTTTTCCCGAAGCCTGTCTTCTCATCGGCTCAGGCTCCTCTCTTTCTGCGGCTGCAGGAGCACCTTGCGAAGCTGATGAAGCTCGTGTCTCAACCATATTGATTTCTGCATATTCATCGTCCATGAACTCCGATGAATCGATCTCATCTCCGAACTTTTCTTCTCTTTCTTTTGCCAACCGTCGGATATCGGTTCTCAACTTTTCCATGGCATCTTCTAGCGGAGCTTTCTGTGTGTCTTTGCGGTTGTCATGCGATAGCTGCCGGGTCCCTTTTTCACGAGTCCCCTTTATCGCAGTAGCACTTTCTTCAGATTCCAGCCTCCTGGCGAGACTTTCTTTCTCGGGCTGCTGTTTCAATCTTAACTGCCCAGTAGTGGGACGCCATACCATCCTTCTAGCAGCAGAAGGTCTAGGACCAGATGGTCTGTCGACCAAATGCTGGAAGGTGGTATCCTCCCTAATCTGTAATCCTGAGACTACGACAGGCGGGCTAGCCTTCATTCTCTTGCTTGGCTTTTCTGTCATGACGGCGGGCTCTACTCGGGGCCCAAGACGGGATTTGACTGGCACCCGCCCTATCCTTCGTAGAATCTCCGATACGGGGCAGTTTTCCTTCCTTGCTAACTTTTCTACCAAAGTTTGCAGTCTAGCAAACGGTGTAGTTCTAGTCCTTTTCTTGCGGCTATCGTCGTAATATGCGGGTCGAGGCAATGTGGCAACAGATCTTGCAAACATTCTCCTCATCCTCTCGCGGCGGAGAGGGGATGGAACCTGCTTCCTCCCAAAAGTGGTATGTAGTCAGGCAGCGGTGTATATTCTGGTAGCGGTGTATATTCTGGCAGCTCTGGAATTTCCTCCAGGAAAGCAATCTCAGCAGCTCTGGCTTCTCTGGCGATCCTTCTACTTCTGTTTCTTCTTTGGGTCCTTGTCAGTGATGGAATCTTTGAACTGGACCCGATTTCGAAAACAGAAGGTCTTACAGGAAGATCTGTACCCTCCACGGTAACAGGTTTACCATAGTTCTGGATTTCTTTCCCCTTTGATTTGGCAAAAGTCGGGGTAGGTGCAGAAACAACTAGACCAGCGGGGTAGTAAGAATGATCCTCCCGCGGACGGCAAGTACTCCTCCTAGTCGGGATCCTTTGCAAGGGAGGAAACTCTTGGGTCGACCTAAGGTTGAACTCGAGCGGTGGCTCCTCGGCTTCGGATACCTTGTTCGTCGGTGCAAAGAGGGAGACGTCGGTGACCTCGACGTTCGTGTTTTCAAATCCTCGTCCAAATCGGATGATCCCATTGTCGGGCAGCTCATCCTTATAGACGGCGAAGTCCAGATCCGTTGGTGAAGGAGAAAATCAGCTTCGGGGCTTCCATTTCTGCAGGGTAGATTCTGGTTGTCAGTCCCAAGTTATGCTTCTTTTCTTTAGGACGAAAAGAAAGGAAATGAAAAGAGTCCGAACTCATTCTTGTTCATGTATTTATAAGAGGGAATCATTTGTTAAAAGTGTTACTTATTAGAGGGTTTGTTTATTTAGAACGGAATGTTCAAAGGTGTAGAGAGGGTAAGGAATCAGATTCGGAGTTGGAAAGGAAAAGAAAGTCTTAAGCAAGACTTCTCGACTCGAAGGATTACTCCTAAACTAACACCTATTGGGGGTCCACCCCACCTCAGGAATGAGGTAAAAGGATCTCGTAACCTCTCTGTTTAGGGGTGTCTAAACAGTGGCTCCTAAATCCGAGAGAATGTTGGCTATACTTATTCAAGATAGAAATGAACATAGTATTCCAACGGAAAGAAGGGTAGTTTGACCCATTAAGGACATGGATATACTACCGATTTTTGAAAGCAGAATTATTTGATTAAAATGGAGAGAGGAATTTTCCTCACGTGAGTCGCCGTAAATTTGTCGGCATATTTTTAGGTTGTGTGTTATTTTAAAGGGGGTCGCCTAACGTAGTCAGTCGGCGAATTCTTAATTTAATTAAAATAATTTGAAAAGTAGTATTTGATTTTGAAAATAATTTTAAATTTGAAGGTTTTAAGATATGAGATTAAACCGATCTCACATCCCAAATAGTTTATATAAACGAGCACCGCACCACAAACCATGTATCTATCCCTAAGGATAGACACACTGCTTGACGTAGGGGCTCGATTAAATAAACTAGAAGATTTGTGACATCCGTTTGGTCTGCGAACCAATTTTATAAGCCGACAAAATTCCCCCGCTTAATATGAAAACATTAAACGAGGTTTATATTACTCGGGTTCTTTAAAATTCCCTATAAGGGCAAGCCCCTATAGTTAATTACATCTTAAGTGATGGGAATCACCTAAGAAAACTCTCGATAATAATCAATAATTCTCGCTCTCAAGGATTTCAAATTTTAAGATTTTCAAGAGATTGAAATTTGGAATTTCAATAGGGAATGGATCAAATTTGGAACATTTTGTTTTGGGAATCCAAAGGAAGAAAGGTAGGAGAAATCACAGACTCGAAGCGAACTTCGGTAATTTCTCGACTATCCTATTGTTTGGCTTGAATTTAGGAGAGTCCTAATATTTATCTAATGTTTTGATTTTGCCAATTTTAATTAATTAGGACTTATATTTATATGATAGAATCATACAAATAGCCTCGAAGATGTGAGGGTTTATTATCGTATCGGAAGACTACCTCGGAATCCTAAGACCGGTTAGGGCTTAATTTGCTATGCAAATGCCTAACGAAGGGTTGAGGATTTATGTTGCACTAGGCAAACTACCTCGAAGTCCTATGGCTTGGTTATTTAATTCTAAGAAAGTTTTGTTGAAGTAGATCCGAGTTTTGCTGATGACGATGGCCGTGTCGCCCACCATGCTCCGAGCTCCTTGTTGTTGCAGAGGTTTAGTTTTAGAAATCATAAATCAGGGGATGAGAAAAGTGTTTTGGTTTAGAGAAAGTCTTGATTTCCAAGTGTTTTTTATGTTTTAATTAAAACAAATCTTAAAGTTGATTATAACGACACCGGTTAAGATCCCACGGTTCCATCCTTCCGACATCATTATTTTTATCGGATTCACTTAGTCTAGATGAATTTGCTAAACTCAACTCGAATGAGTTCCACACTTTCATTTAGACCATGGGAAATCCCGTTAGCAACACGTAGGTTACATCATCCGAGGTATTCCCGATCATCCAACGAGACGATTTAATTTAATTGTAATTGTAGTTTTGTGTTCGTTTGTGATTAAATTTTAAGTTGTTTTATATTTTGAAATGTTGTGGCGGTGAATTTTATCTTGCAATGACTTTTAACTTAGTTTTGGTTTCAGTTTTAAGGGCTATCCTAAAGGTGTGAGTTTTCATGCAATAGTTGTTTATCATGCAAGAAAAGTAAGTGCAATGCAGTTAAATAAATTGCAAATTGCAAGAAAGTAAATTGCAATAAAATAAAAGCGTACCTGGAGGGTCTTCCCGTCATCCCAAGCTGCACTTAAAACATAATTAGAATATTTAAGCAAGTTCCTAGGTAAAGCTAAGGGAAGGGTTATGGTTTTCTACTAAATTCCTAATCCTATAGCTAGTCATCTCCTATGACGTCTAGGTTCTTTGTGTTTTGGTTTAAGGACGATTTTCTTCATCAAAGAACAATTAAGTTCAATTGTTCTTACAAATATCCTATCATATCGAGGAAGTGCTTAAGAAGAATCTTAAACATCTTTTCAATATTTCTAGGATTGCTTTAAGTCCAAATGAATTCAATTACACAAATGAATTAATCGTCCAAGAATTTCAAGTTTTGTTGTTATCTTGCTCGATGAACTAGGACATTTGAATATCCTATGAGTGAGGTAACATTTCATTTAATATTCTGTTTAGGAGTTATGATAACTAAAACTTTTGAGAGTAAATTGGTGTTCAAATGAGTTAATTTAAGTTAATGGGTTTAAATTTGGAATAGTGTTCAAGTTGCTTGATATTTAATTTCTTTCTGTTTTAGGTGATGTTATTTAATTCAATTTAATTTAATTTAATTTAATTTAATTCAATTTAGTTTGATTTGATATTACATTAAATTAATTTAATTTAATTTAATTTTAATTTAACTTGATTTAATTTGATTTAATTTAATTTAATTTAATTTAATTTAATTTAATTCATTTAATTTGATTTAATTTAGTTTAATTTAATTTGAATTAATTTAATTTAATTTAATTTAATTTAATTTAATTCATTTAATTTGATTTAGTTTAATTTAATTTAATTTAATTTAATTTAAGTTATTTAATTTAATTTAATTTAATTTAATCTTTAATTTAATTTAATTTAATTCAACTTTTAATTTTAATTTAATTTAATTTAATTTAATTTAGTTTACTTAATTTAATTTAATTTTTAATTTAATTTAATTTTTTTTAATTTTAATTGAAATTTTTAAAAGAGTTTAATAATTTAATTTTAGTTTAATGATTAAGTCTTTTAATGTTTTGAATTTGAGTTATCATTTTAATTAAGAATTGAATATTAATGAAATAATTAATTTAGGGATTTTTAAATTAAAGAATAAATCTCTTCCTAATAATATCCCTATTTTAATAATTCCAATTTTATTATTCTTCCAAATTCAATCAATTATTTAATTAAGGTTTAATTATTTTAAAATTGTTTAATGGGTTTCTACCCTTTAATTATTTAAATTTCAATCATCCAAATCAGATTAGGATCAAATATTTTACTTGTTAATTTTTTATTAAACCTAAAGTTTTAATTAAGGGTTAAAAAATTTAATTACCACTTTACCCTTTAAGCTTAATAATTTCATAACTCACTAAATTGAACTCAAATGAACTTGAAATTTTTATGTAACTTCACTCATATGTCAATAAAGACATGAGAGGAGAAAATGTGATTTTTCTGTATTTAATTTATTTATATAATTATTTTTGGTAGAAAATAGAGATTTTCAAGGAAAATTTAATAACATGACCAAGGGAAAGTTTCTATCCTTAAGAAAATTAGGGGACATTCCTAATGACCAGAGGATCACTTGGACCAATTTTGGTGATTTTTTGAATTATATTATTTTTATTATAATTATTTTAAGTTTTGGAGTGTTAATTAATTTAAAAATAAAATAAATGTTTAAAAATGAATTTTATATTTTTCAAAAATCTCTCTGATATCAAGGAAATCAGAGAAGCAAATTTTGCAATTTTCTGATTTTTCTATGATTTATTATAATTATTTTAGTGAAAATGCTAGAAAATACATTTTTTTAATTTTAAAATTACCTTAGGGCTTTAAAATTTAATATATCATTAAATAGACCTAAGAAAAATGTGGGGTTTGTTCCTAAGTGATTAAAATTCAAAATGTGACATTTTGGTCAATTTTATTATTTTTGTGATTTTTATTATTTTTTAATTATTAAAAATATTAAAATATTATTAAAAATCAACTTTTTTAGAAAATTGAAATTTTAATTTTTCTAAATTCCCCTGATATCAGAGAGGCTCCAAAACCAATTTGGTGAATTTTTGAAAAGTATTTTGAAAGTTATGAATTTTTAATGTTTAAAATGACTAAGTGGCTTAATCAACCCAATTAGTGGGGCTAACCAAGTCCAATTGACCTCAAATTTTTATGGTGGGTTCCTCTGATCCCAAAGGTCATTGGAGAATTGATTTCAAGTCAATTTGATGCATGGTTAACTCTAATTAATTAGAGACCTATCTTGGGTGTTTAAGCTAATTATGGTTGTTTAAATGAACTAACTCAAAACCTATTTTTCCTAGGGTTTTCTGGTCATAAGGAACATCATCAAATTTTCCTAGAATTTATTTCACAACATGCTATTTATTGGAATTAAAATACTCAAAATAGTGACATGAACTTGAAAAATCAATAACTCTTCATAGGGATGGCCTCTGACTTTGGAAAATTCGGGGAATGTTCCCAAATTCGGAGGCTTCAAAAGCCCTATGGTCTCATGCCATGGTGAATTGTATACATGCATGGAGAATTAAAAGTATGCATAGAGTAAATAAATTATAAAAAATAAAATACTTGATGAAATTAAATGATTTCTTTTCCACATTATTCTCCTCTCGTTCACCGAGCAAGAGGGTATTTTTATTTTATTTTTCTGATTTTTCTACAGAGTTATGAATTTTTGAAGTTTAGGGAATTAAATAAATAAAAAAATACCCTAATTTTCTATTTATCCACGCGGCGCCAACTCATCCTCGGCATCTCCGAAACGCCGCGTGTCGCACTCCCATTCGACGCCGCCACCTGAGTCAGCAGCCCGGGCCCCGCGGTTCTCGTACCATCTCCTGGTCCGACGCCATCTGAGCCGTCCGTCCACGCGTGTATCGAATGGACGGCATCCGTTCATCTTCCCCGAGCGTCCTCACCCGAGAGCCGTCCACACTAAATCCCTAAGATCTCACTCGATACTCAATGGATTTTCATGTTCTTATGCTCTATGGATTCGTCTTGAAGAGACGAACACATCTATACGGTTATCATGCATTGAAATTAAAGCATTCGAAATGGAGAATCTCTAAAAGCTCGGGATGAAAAATTAGCTCATACCTTGGCTCAGAGAAGTGTAGCTTCAATCTGAGAGTTGTTGCACCTTCGATTGGATCCCGCGAAGCTCCGGATGAAGTCTCCGGTCCAGTGAATTGTCTAGGTGTGATTTCGACCAAGCCCGATCACAAAGCTTGGAGGTCGGAGCAACCGGGTGGCTCGGAGATGGGGCTTTTGTCGGTGGACACCTTCCCTCGGTCCGGTGAAGGTGTAGAACCAATCAATTTGGGGATTGGCTCACCGTGGAGAAGTGTCCCGGTTTTGGGTGGAATTTCGGTTGGGAAATTGGATTTTATCGAGTGGGGATTAGGGTAAATCGACACCGGGGCTCAACCGCTCTAAGGGTGGAGAAGGGTTTGGAACAATTTTGGCGTAGTTTCGGCAAGGTTTGTGTAACTCTCCTCCATGGCCGTGAGGGTGAGGGGTTTAAATAGGAGAGGCTGGAGAGCCTTCCGGGGGAGTCGAGGCATGGGATCAGCCTACTCCGGTGAGGAGAAGAACAACCATAGTGACCATTTGGCATGGGGCGGCTCGGCAAGTGGGAATTCCAAACTTTGGCTCCTCCCAAGGTCTCGGCCATGGTGTTTTCCGGCGATCCAGGCGGCCGGCCGGCAGGCATGGGTCACTCTCAGGTCCAGGTGGGTCAGGGCTGGAGGTTTGTGCAATCAATTGGCAATTGCCATGTGTAAAGGCTTTGAATTAAAATGGAATGAAGAGGGGGTCATTTTGGCCTTAATTTGGTCAACCCATTGGTTTGGGTTGGGCGCACCTCCCCATGGCGTGATTTTGGGC
Source organism: Papilionanthe hookeriana x Papilionanthe teres (assembly GCA_022702705.1). NCBI lineage: Eukaryota > Viridiplantae > Streptophyta > Magnoliopsida > Asparagales > Orchidaceae > Papilionanthe > Papilionanthe hookeriana x Papilionanthe teres. Next base: position 65,422,191 of record CM040439.1, on the reverse strand, counting down.
TGAGAGGATCAGTTGGGTCAGCCAAGGGAGAGTGGTGTGGTCTTTATCCATGATGAGGTGGCTAAACATGGTTTAGTGTGTGACATGCTTAAGGTAAAAAATGCTTAATGAAAGATTAGGAAAGGGGACCCTCCTTTTACCATTAATGGCATGGTCACATGTCAAGCCTTCCATGGCTTCATGTGGCTTGTCCATGGCTTGCATGGCTTGTCTTTGGCTTGGGGAAAGTTGAGTCAATTTCATGGAAATGGGTTTTAAGAATTTTGGATATTTTGGTGAAAATTTGCATGAAGCTTGATATGGAATGGTTTAATTGATGATTTTGAAACTTAGGGGTGATTTTGATTAAATGGATGATGAGGGGAAATGCCATGTGGGCTTTGGATGGATTTGGGCTTTTGAATGTGGTGAAGTGGGCTTTTAGGAAAGTTTAAGGGGAATGGGCTTTTTGATTTTAGGATGGGCATTTGGGTAAAGATTTTGTGAAGAACCTTATCAAATAAATGTCATAATTGGTTTAGGGATGTTCTATGAAGGGCTTGGAATCAATTTGGTGTGATTTGGAGTTGAATTGGTTTGAATTTGGGTTTATTTGGTAAGTGGGCCTATGTAGGTCCAAGTGGGCCAAGTTGGGCTAATGTTGGGCTAGGGTTGAAATTGATGTAAAATAAATGTTGAGAAATGTTTATGGGAGTGTTTCAAAGAGGTTTTGACTTTGGTTGGGCTTTGATTTTGGGGTTTGGGCTCATTTGGGTTAGGTTTGGGTTTAGGTCAAAAATGGGCCTTTTAGCTTTGGGTTGAGTTTGAGTGGGGTTTGGGTCTAAATTTTGGGCAAATCATGTTAGTATTTTGTTTGTGGGAATGTTAAGGAAGATTTAGAAAAGATTTGGGGTTAATTGGAGTTGAATTGGGTGAGTTTGGGTTAGGTTCGGGTCATGGGTCCAAATCGGGCTTTAAGGCCAAAAGTGAGATTGGATCCAAATATCAATCAAATTGGACTTGAATTTGGTCTATATTGGTGTTGGGAATGTTGAATTGAAGTTTAGAACTGAATTGGACCAGAATTTGGGTCAATTGGGTAGGTTTGGTTTGACATTGGGTTCACTTAGGGTTAAAATGGGTCAAATTGGGGGTTTTGACAAAAGTAGGGTAAATTGACAAAATTGGCCCATGGTGTAGTTGGACAAAATGAAATTGGGAATATTTGGAATTTTTTGGAATTTTCTGGGAATTTTCTGAATTTTTGGATTTTTAGGTCAAGAGGGGTATTTTGGGTATTTGGAGGGTATTGGGAGGTTTTCTTGGAATTTTTGGTATTTTTGGATATGGATGATCAATTTAAGTGATGTGGAAATGTTTGGGAATGATTTTGGAGAATTTTGGATAATTTGGAAATTTTGAGAAATTTGGGTAATTTCGGGGGTTTTGGGTAGAGTTAAGCGGGTGTAGGGTCCCGGGGGTCAAAAATTGAAAATTTGGAAAATTGAAGATTGGGTGGATGTAAGTGGAAAGAAGTCATTTTGGTTGAGCCATGAAGCAATGTCAAGCCCATATGAGCCATGAAGGGACCCATTTGAGGCATTCACTATGTTGTTCCTAATCCTCTTAGCCAAGGGCTTAGGGGTTAAGGACCATCCATGTGAATCACCCACATGAGTCGGGAGGTCAAGTTAAGTATGGGTGTGTGAAAGTGTAGTGTATAGGTGTAGTGTATAAGTGTAGTGTGTGTGTAAGTCAGCCCCTTCACTGCACCGAGCCACCTGTGGCAGTCATAAGGCCAAAGAGTCCTATAGGAACTCATTCTTTAAACTTCCACATCCGATTTCAACCCTCTAGGTGATTAGGGGTCTACAGTCAAGTTTGTGGAGTTTGCAGGGAGTTAAGAAGTGGTTTGAATTTCTAAAAGGTGGGTCCCAATTCTAGTCCTCTAAGATAGTCAAAGGAAAAGCCTAAGGCTAGATCCTAAGTACTAAAGAGAAGAAGAGAATACCTCATCAAAAATGAGGTCAACAGGCGGTTCTTCAATTGCAAGCGATAGCGCCGGCTTGACAGGTTTCAAACTTTGAATTGAAGCACGTGCCGAAGCGGTTTGGATACGATCCAAAATTTTCTTCGATGACTTTGTCCAAGCGGTACTCCATCCATCATCAGTTGCGTAAGGGTCTATCGGAAAACCGGGATCCGTTGAAATAACATTGACAGAACCTCCTTTCTGGGGTTCTTTCATGTATTCCTTCGGGATCGTTATGTTTCCTTTTCGGAGATTGTTATCAAGCCAACTCTTGAAGGTGATGCAATCCTCTATTTTATGTCCAAGCATCTGGTGGTAAGGGCAGTAGTTGGGATGGTCCTTCTTATTAACTTCTTCTGGCTTCTTGGGTTCTGGCAATCGAAAATCCGAAGTCTTCATCAAGCTGTGGAACATCTTTGGCACTGCCTCATTCTTGAATGGATATTCTCCATTTATAAGCTCCTTTAACGTGCGTTGTGGGCGAGGCGGTTGGTCATATTGTTGAGTTGGCTGATAACCGGGTTGAGGTTGTTGGTAGTTCTGTTGAGGTTGTTGATAGCTGGACTGCGGCTGCCCCGGCTGTATTTGCATTGGCTGTTTTCCCTTATCGACTGCCGCGACAATCCCAGATTTCTTTTTGAATACCTTCACAGGCTTCTGTTTGTCTGTTTTGTCGACAAAACTTAGTTGATTTGCTTCCTCTTGTAAGCTCCCGGCCTTTCTTAACAACTTCTCGAAAGTCTTAATTATGAATCCCATAAGGAGAAGTGTTATCAGGCCGTGAATGCTTTTAAGCAAGATACCGACTGCATGCTGCTCTTGTAGCTGTGGCTCGCACTTCATGCTTAGATTTCTCCATCGAAGTATGTAGTCCACTAAAGTCTCGTTCGGTTTCTATTTCTCCACCACTAAGTCACCAATGGTGATATGGTGCTGAGCTCCGGCAAACCGTTTCACGAACAGATTTTCTAACTCTGAAAATGTCTTTACCGATCCGTTTGGTAATTCTGCATACCAATCGAAGGTGATTCTTGACAGGCTGCTGACGAATTATCGGAAGAGTAAGGCGTCACTTCCACCGACATTGCAACAACTAGCACGAAAATGTGCAACATGTTGTCGAGGATTTCCGGTACCATCAAAAGTCTTGAACAGAGGTGGTACGAAGCCTTTTGGGTATTGTACTGCATCAAATTCTTCAGGGTAAGGTCTACCCGTCTGAATAGATGCTCCGCTCTTAGAGTGTGCTAAGGCTTCTAGCACCTGCTGTTCTACCATGTTCTTGATGTCCTTCTCTGGAATCATATTCTGAGTAGAATCTTTCTTCGGCTGATCGTCTCCGTTAACGGATGTAATCTCTTTTCCTCTGTCTGTAATATGAATAACTTCTGGAGGCATTTCTCTTGGGGGTTGAACCTGACTCTGAAGAGTGGCTAGGGCTGCAGCCATCTCTTCCATCCTTTTTTCCATTTGAGAGATTGTATCATCTTTTTCTCGAATTTGTGCTCTTAATGCTTCCGGTTCATCTCTCTCTGCAGCTACCGGGGCACCTTGCGAAGTTGATGATGCCCGTGTCTCAACCATGTTGATTTCCACATATTCGTCATCCATGAACTCCGACGAATTGACTTCATCTCCAAACTTTTCTTCTCTTTCTCTTGCTAATCGGTGAATGTCGGTTCTTAGCTTTTCCATAGCGTCCTCCAATGGTCTTTTTCGTGTGGTTTCGCAGTTATCATGCGATGGCTGTTGGATTTCCTTCTTGGGAGTCCCCTTCATTGCGGTGGAGCTTTCTTCGAACTCGAGTCTCCTGACAAGACTTTCCTTTTCAGGTCGTTGTTTCAGTCTTAATTGGCCGCTAGTAGGACGCCATACCATCCTTCTAGCGACAGAAGGCTCGAGACCGGATGGTCCGTCTGGCTGAATGCTGGAAGGTGGTATCCTCCCTGATCTGTAAACCTGAAACAACAACAGGTGGACTAGCCTTCATCTTCTTATTTGGCTTTTCTGTGGCGCTCACGGGTTCTACTCGCGGCCCAAGACGGGACTTGGCTGGCACCCGCCCTATTCTTCTTAAAATCTCGGATACAGGACATTTCTCTTTCTTTGCTAACTTCTCTATCGCAGTCTGTAGTCGGGCAAATGGTGTAGTCCTCGCCTTTTTCTTTCGAGTGTCGCTATAGTATGCGGGTCGAGGTAATGCAGAAGCAATCTTGCGGACATTTTCCTCGTCAGCTGCGGCGGAGAGGGGATGGAATCTACTTCCTTCCAAAAGCGGCGTATACTCAGGCAATGGTATGTACTCAGGTAGTGGTGTGTACTCAGGGATTTCTTCCAAGAAAGCGACTTCAGCAGCTCTGGCCTTCCTGGCAATCTTCCTACCTCTGTTTCTTCTCTGAGTCCTTGTTAGGGGTGGAACTCTTGAGCTGGACCCAATTTCGAAAACAGAGGGTCTCGCACGGAGATCTGTACCCTCCACGGTAACATGCTCGTTACAAATTTGAATTTCCTTCCCCTTTAGTTTGGCGGAAGCCGGGGTAGGTGCAGAGACGACTAGACCGGTGGGGGTAGAGATAACAGCTCTCCTATGGACAGTAGTATTCTTCTCAACTGGAACCCTTTGCAGTGGAGGGAACTCTTGAGTTGATTTAAGGTTGAACTCGATTAAAGGTCTTTCAGTTTCAGATACTTTGTCTGTAAGTGTGAAAAGGGTAATGTCCGTGATCTTGACATTTATGTTCTTGAATCCTTGCCCAAAATGGATGATCCCATTGTCGGGCAGCTCATCCTTGTACACAGCGAAATCCAGCCCATTGGTGAAGGAGAAAATCAGCTTTGGGGCAGACATTTTCTGCAAGGTAGATTCTGATTGTCAATCCCAAGTTATGCTTCTTTTCATCAAGACGAAAAGAAAAGAATCGAAAAGAGTCCTAACACATTTTTGTTCATGTATTTATAAAAAAAGGAATTATTTGTTAAAAGAGTCGTTCATTAGAGGGTTTGTTTATTAGGAACGAAATATTCAAAGCTGTAAAGAAGGTAAGGAATCCGATTCAGAATTGGAAAGGAAGAGAAAGTCTTATGCAAGACTTCTCGACTCGAAGTACTGCTCCTAAACTAACACCTTTTGGGGGTCCACCCCACCTCAGAAAAGAGGTAAAAGGATCTCGGAACCTCTCCGTTTAGGAGTGTCTAAACAGTGGCTTCTAAATTCGAGAGGAGTTGGCTATACTCTTTTAAGACAGAAATGAACGGGGTATTCCAACAGAAGAATGGTAGTTTGGTCCACTAGGGGCATGGGCTCACTACCGATTTATGAAAGCAAAACCATCTGACCAAAATGGAGAGAGGAACTATTTCCCCAGCGGAGTCGCCAGAAGTTGTCGGCGAATTTTAGATTTTAAATTTAATTTAAATATATAGTTTAAAGATAAAATTTGATTTTGAAAGTAATTTTAAGTTTAAAAATTTTAAGATATGAAATCAAACCGATCTCACATCCCAAGTAGTTTATTTAAACGAACACCGCACCACAAACCGTGTATCTATCCCGAAGAATAGACACACTGCTTGATGATGGGGCTCGATTAAATAAACTAGGAGATTTGTGACATCCGTTTGGTCTGCGAACCAATTTCATAAGCCGACAAGTTTCCCTACTTAATATAAAGAAATTAAGCAAGGTTTATATTACCTGGGTTCCTAAAGTTCCCTATAAGGGCAAGCCCCTATAGTTAATTACATCTTAAATGACGGGAATCATTTAAGAAAACTCTCGATAATGATCAGTGGTTTTGCTCTCAAGAATTTCAAAGTTTAGGGTTTTCAAAGGATTGAATTTTGGAGTTTCAATAGGGAATAGATCAAATTTGGAACAGTTAATTTCAGGAGTTCAAAGGAAGAAAAGTAGGAGAAGCTGAAGATGAAAGAAGAATCTTGGCAACTTCCCAAACTATCCTATTGTTTGGCTCGGTTTTAAAAAAATCCTAATATTATTTGATATTTCAATCTTGCCGATTTTAATTAATTTGGACTTATATTTGTATGATAAAATCATACAAATAGCCCCAAAGATGTGAGGGTTTGTGTCGTACCAAATGACTACCTCGGAGTCCTAAGACCGGTTAGGGCTTAATTTACATGACATGATCATACAAATGCCTAACAAAGAGTTGAGGATTTATGTTGCACTAGGCAAACTACCACGAAATCCTATGGCTTTATTGTTTAAAACTAGGAAAAGTTTTGCTGAAGTAGACCCGAGTTTTGTTAATGACGATGGTCGTGCTGCCCACCATGCTCCGAGCTCCTTGTTGTTGCAGAGGTTTAGTTTTAGAAGTCATAAATCAAGAGATGAGAGAAGTGTTTGGTTTAGAAATCTTAAAATCCAAGTGTTTTTAATATTTTAATTAAGATAAATCTTAAAGTTGATTATAACAGAACTGATTAAGATCCCACGGTTCAGTCATCCCGGCAACGTTATTTTCATTGAATTCACTTAGTCTAGATGAATTTGCTAAACTCAACTGAATGAGTTCCACACTTTCATTTAGACCGTGGGAAATCCCGTTAACAACACGTGGGTTACATCATCTGAGGTATTCCAGATCATTCAACGAGACGTTTTAATTTAGTTGCAATTGTAGTTTTGTGTTATGTTTGTGATTAAATTTTGAGTTGTTTTATATTTTGAAATGTTGTGGCGGTGAATTTTATCTTGCAGTGATTTTTAATTTAGTTTTAGTTTCAGTTTAGGGACTATCCTAAAGGTTTTGGTTTTCATGCAACCGTTGTTTATCATGCAAGAAAAGTAAAGTGCATTTGCCATAAAGTAAATTGCAATAAAAAAAAGCGTACCTGGAGGGTCTTCCCGTCATCCCAAGCTGCACTTAAAACACATGTTAAGGAATTTAAATATTTCAACAAGTACCTAGGTAAAGCTAAGGGAAAGGTTTTGATTGTCTATCAAAGTTCTAATCCTATAGCTAGTCATCTCCTATGACGTCTAGGTTCTTGTATTTTGGTTTAAGGACGATTTTCTTCATCAAAGAACAATTAAGTTCTATTTTTCTTATAAACCTCCTACCATATTGAGGAAGAGCTTAAGACGAGTCTTAAACATCTTTTCAATATCGCTAGGATTGTTCTAAGTCCAAATGGATTTAATTGATCAGGTGAAGTAATCATTTGGGGTTTAATTAAGTTTTGTTCTTTTGCTCAGTGAACTAGGATGTTTGAATATCCTATGTATGAAGTGACATTTCACCAAATGCTTCATCTATGAGTTATGATAACAAGAGCTTTTAAGAGAAAATTGATATTTAAGTGATTTGTTATTTAATTTAATTTTAATTATTGGGTTTAAGTTTGAAATAGTGTTCAAGTTGTTTTAAATTTGTTTTTGAATTCTTTATGTCTTAGGTGATGTTATATTTAATTCAATTTAATTTAATTTTATTTGGTTTAGTTTACTTTAATTTAATTTAATTTAATTTTAATTCAATTTGGTTTAATTTAATTTTAATTTAATTTAATTTTTTTAATTTTGTTTTGATTTTTATTTTAATTTAATTTTTGATTTAATTTAATTTAATTTATATGTTTTAATTTAATTTAATTTAATTTAATTTAATTTTAATTTTAATTTAATTTAATTTAATATTTCATTTTATGTTTTAAAGATGATTTAATTTAATTATCAAAGTATTAATTTAATTGAAATTTTGGAAGGATTTAATTTAAATGTTTTAATCTTAATTTAATTTAATGATTAAGTCTTTTAGTATTTTAAATCTTGAGTTTGATTTATCACTTTAATTAGGAATTAAATATTATTGAGGTGATTAATTTAGGGATTCTTAAATTAAAGAACAAATGTCTTCTAAATAATATCCCTATTTTAATAATTTCAATTTTTATTAATCTTCCAAATTTAATTAATTGATTGATTAAGGTTTATTCTTAAAAATGATTGATGGGTTTCTACCCATTAATTATTTAAATTTCAATCATCCAAATCAGATTAGGATCAAATATTTTACTCTTTCATTTTATTAAGCCTAAAGATTTAATTAAGGGTTAAAATTTTAATTACCATTTTGCCCTTCAAGCTTAATAATTCCATAACTCACTAAATTGAGCTTAAATGACTTTAAAATTTTTATGTAACTTCACTCACATGACAATTAAGACACTAGAGGAGAAAATGTGTTTTTTCTGTATTTAATTTATTTATATAATTATTTTTTTGTGAAAAATAGGGATTTTCAAGGAAAATTCAATAAGATGACCAAGGAAAATTTTCTATCCTTAAGAAAATTATGGGGCATTCCTAATGACAAGAAGACCATTTGGACTAATTTTAGTGATTTTTTTTAATTTTATTTTATTTATTATAATTATTTTGAGTTTTGGAGCATTAATTAATTTAAAAATAAAATAAAGGTTGAAAAATGAATTTTATATTTTTCAAAAATCTCTCTGATATCAGAGAAACCAAGAATCAATTTTTATAATTTTCTGATTTTTCTTTGATTTATTAGAATTATTTTAGTGAAAAGGTTGAAAAATGCATTTTTAATATTAAAAATTACATTAAACCTTTAAAATTCAATATCTTATCCTAGGGACTTAAGAAAAATATTTAGTTTATTCCTAAGTGTTTAGAATTCAAAATATGACATTTTGGTGATTTTTAATATTTTGTGATTTTTATTATTTTTTAATTATTAAAATTATTAAAATATTGATAAAAATCAAATTTTTTAGAAAATTATAATTTTAATTTTCCTAAATTCCTCTGATATCAGAGAGGCTCCAAAATCAATGTTGTGAATTTTTCAAAAGTATTTTGTGACTTATAAATTTTTAAAGTTTAATTTTACCCATTATCACTTAAGAGGATTAATCAACCCATTTGGTGGGGTTAACCAAGTCCAATTGATCTCAAATTTTTATGTGCTGTTCTACTATCCCTAAAGGATAGTGGAGAATTATTTTTAAGTTAATTTGATGAATGGTTAACCCTAATTAATTAAAGTTCAGTTTTGGGTGTTTAGGCCAATTAGGGTTATTCAGAGTGAATTAGCTCAAAAATTATTTTTCCTAGGTCCCTCTGGTCATAAGAAACATCACCAAATTTTCCTAGAATTTATTTCTCAACATGCTAATTATTGGAATTAAAATACTCAAAACAGCAACATGAACTTGAAAAATCAATAACTTCTCATAGGGATGGCCTCTGACCTTGGAAAATTCAGGTAATGTTCCCAAGTTCAGAGGCTTCAAAAGCCATATGGTCTCATGCCATGGTGAATTTCCTATATGCATGGAGAATTGAAATAGTGCAGAGAGTAAATAAATTATTGAAAATAAAATACTTAATGAAATTATTTGATTTCTTTTCCACATTATTTTCCTCTGTTCTATTAGCAAGAGGGTATTTTTATTTTATTTTTTGTGATTTTTCTACACAAAGTTATGGATTTTCAAAGTTCTGGTAATTAAATAGATAAGAAAAATCCTAATTTCCTACTTATCCACGGGGCTCTGACTCAACCTCGGCGTCTCCCAAAGGCCACGCAGCGTGTTTTGATTCGGCGCCGCCATCCGACTTAGCGCTTCAGGGGGCCGCGGTTCATGTCCCATTGCTCTGTCCGGCGCGATCCTGGCCGTCCACTCGATACACGCGCGATCCAACGGTTCCCAGTCATCGTCTACGACTGGTGTGAACCCATGACCGTCAACCTTCTAACCCAAATTTCTCACTAGATTCTCAACAAATTTTCGAGTTCTTATGCTCTATGGATTCTTCTTGAAGAGACAAACACATCCATACAGTAAACATGTATTGAAATTGACCCAAACTAAATTGAGAATCTCTGGAAGCTCGGGAGGAAGAGTGAGTCCATACCTTTGCTCAGAGAAGTGAAGCTTCGATCTGAGAGTTGTGTCACGTTCGATTGGGTCCAAGCAAACTACAGATGAAGTCCCTTGGCCTGGTGAATTGCTTAGGTATGATTTCGATCAAGCCCGATCACAAAGCTTGGAGGCTGGAAGCAATGGCTGGCCTGGAGAGGGGGCTTTTAGGGGGAAACCAATTCTATTGGTCTGGTGAAGGTGTAGGACCAATCAATTTGGAGATTGGCTCACTGTGGTGAAGTATCCTGGTTTTGGGCATGAATTTCAACTCTGAAATTGAGCTCACAGAGAGGAAATGGCAGGGAGATTTCAGTGGGGATCAAGTTCTCCAGGTGTGGGGAAGAGTCTGGAATGATTTTGGCAGAGTTTTTGTGTGATTTATTTCAGCACCTCCCATGGCCGAGAGGTGGTGGTGTTTAAATAGGAGAGGGTGGAGGGCCTCCCAGGGGGAGTTAGGGCTTGGGATCAGCTGCTCTATGCAAGAGAAGAACAGCCATGGTGGCCACTGGACTTGGGGCAACTCAGCAAGGGGGAATTTCAATGTTGGCTCACATGTGAGCTCTCGGGTGTGGTGTTTTCGGCAATCCAGGTGGCTGGCCGGCAGGCATGGGTCACCCTCAGGTTCAGGTGGGTCAGGGCTGGGGTTTAGTGTAGGCAATTGGGCTTTGCCATGTGTAAAGAGCTTGGATTAAAATGGCATGGGGGAGAGGCCATTTTGGCTTGATTTGGTCCAAGCCATGGTTTTGGGTTTGGTGCACCCACCAAGGCCTGGTTTTGGGCTTAGGGAATCATTTGGGTCAGCTGACTTTAGGTGGAGAAGTCTCCATCTCAAGAATTTTGATTAAGCATGGGTTAGAGTGTGACATAAAAGGGGTTAAAAAGGCTTAAGAAGGTGTTTGGAAAGGGGTTCCCTCCCTAACCATAAATGATTTGATGATGTGGAAAGTGGCTTATGCATGGCTTCATGGCTTCATTTGGCTTGGGAAATATCTTAGTCAATTACATGAAAAAGGGTTTTAAATTTTTGGACATTTTGATGGATAATTTTCATAAGGCCATATTTGGTTTGTTTAAATGATGAAATAGAACTTAGGGGGTGATTTTATCAAATGGATGATCAATGAAGATGTCATATGGGTTTTGACATAGGTTTTGGGCCTTTGAAATTGTTTTGGATGGGCTTTTAGGAAGGCTTAAGGGGATGAGCCTTTTGGTTTAAGAATGAATTCATGGATGGAATTTTGTAGAAGTTTGGGCCAAATAATTTTTGGGTTTAGTTTAGGGATGTGTCATGAGTGATTTGAAATGAATTTGAGGTGGTTTGGGTTTGAATTGGGTTGAATTTGGGTTGATTTGGTAAATGGGCCAATGTAGGTTAAATTGGGCTAATTTGGGCCAATGTTGGGCTAGGGTTGAAACTGATATAAAATTAATGTTGGGAAATCTTTTTGGGAGTGTTTTAAAGAGTTTTTAACTTTGGTTGGGTTTTGGTTTTGGGACTTGGGCACATTTGGGTTAGGTTTGGGTTTAGGTCAAAATTGGGCTTTTTAGTTTTGGGTTGAATTTGAGTGGGGTTTGGGTCCAAATTTTGAGCAAATTATGTTAGTGTTTTGTTTATGGGGATGTTAGGGAAGGTTTAGAAAAGGTTTGGGGTTAATTGGAGTTGAATTGGTTTGGTTTGGGCTAAGTTTGGGTCATGGGTCTAAATTGGGCCTTAAGCTCAAAAGTGAAATTAGACCCAAATTTCAATCAAATTGGACTTGAATTTAGTCTAGATTGATATTGTGGATATTTAATTGAAGTTTAGAATTGAATTGGACCAAAATTGGGGTCAATTGGGTAGGTTTGGTTTGACATTGGGTTCATTTGGGTTAAGAATGACTAAATTGGGGGTTTTGGTAAAAGTGGGGTAAATTGACAAAATTGGATCATGGTGTAGTTGGACAAAATGAAATTGGGAATATTTGGGATTTTCTGGAATTTTCTGGGAGTTTTCTGAATTTTTGGATTTTTGGGTCAAGAGGAGTATTTTGGGTATTTGGAGGGTATTGGGGGGTACATTTGGAATTTTTTGGTATTTTTGCCTATGGATGATCAATTTGAGTGGAGGGAAATGTTTAAGAATGGTTTTGGGGAATTATGGGTAATTTATGTGATTTTGCAAGTTTTGGGTAGTTCCAATGGCATTTGGTAGGTTTGGTGGTTTCGGGGCCCCAGGGCCAAAAATTGAAATTTTGGAAGAATGAAGATTGATCAAATTTGAGCAAAATGGAATCACTTTGGTTGATCCATGAAGTCATATTAAGCCTATATGAGCCATGAGAGGACTCATTTGAGGCATTCACTATGTTGTTCCTAACCCTCTTAGCCAGGGGCTTAGGGGTTAAGGTCCATCCATATGAATTACCTACATAAGTCAAGGGGTCAAGTTGGGTATGGGTGTGGTTTTAGGATTTGGATTGTGTGTGTGAGAGTGTTGAGTGTGAGTGTAGTGAGTGTGTAAGTCATTCTTCACCAGACCAAGCCACCCAGGGTGGTCCTAAGGCCAAAGAGTCCTATAGGGAACTCATCCTTCAAACCTTCACATTTGATTTCAACCCTCTAGGTGATTAGGGGTCCACAATCAAGCTTGTGGGGTTTGTAGAGAGGCAAGAAGTGGTTCAAATTTCTAAGGGGTGGGTCCCAATTCTAGTCCTCTAAGATAGTCAAAGGAAAAGCCTAAGGCTAGATCCTAAACACTAAAGAGGAAAGAGAAGACCTCATCAAAAATGAGGTCAACATGATGCTAAAAGTGTGTCAAAATTTTTAATGAAAAATATTTTTACTAGATTTAGAATGCCGAGAGTGATTATCACTGACGGAGGAACTCATTTTAGAAACAAATATATTCATAAACTAGTAGAAAAAATAATATTATGCATAAAATATCAACTGCTTATCATCCACAAACTAGTGGATTAGCTGAAGTTTCTAATCAAGAGATTAAGCGTATATTAGAAAAATCTGTAAACCCTAATAGATTAGACTTGTCTATAAGACTAGACACTGCATTATGGGCATACATGACTGCTTATAAAACTCCAATTGGAATGACTCCTTATAAGCTTATATATGGAAAAACTTCCCACTTACCAGTTGAATTAGAACATAAAGCATATTGGGCGATTAAAGAATTTAATTATAATATGAAAGAAGCTGGTGAGAAGAGATTGTTGCAATTAAATGAATTGGAAGAATTAAGAAATGAATCATATAATAATGATAGAATTTATAAAGAAAGAATGAAATTATGGCATGATCGGAAGATTAATCAGAGAAATTTTGAACCGGGACAAGAAGTTTTGCTATATAATACTATATTGAAATTATTTCCTGGGAAATTGAAATCTCGATGGTTAGGACCTTTCACCATAACTCAAATATTTTCAAATGGAACTATAGAAATTGAAGATCCAAAAACAGGACATAGATTTAAGGTAAACGGACATAGATTAAATCCATATTTCGAAGATAGAAGACCAAATTTTAAAGAGGTTTTAATGCTTAGTCAACCTGATTACTAACTAAAATTAGGTCGGGCTGACGACGTTAAACCAAGCCTTTTATGAGAGGCAACCCATAGTAGTCTTTTCTTTTAAATTATCTACAAATTAGTGAGTCTATATTATTAAAACTAATCTTACTACTCAAATTTTTAATTAGAATCATCACAAATTTGAACCTATATGATGAGATCAGAAAATATTCGGACCAGAGCAAAATTGGGCGATTTTTACGAATCTCGCCGACAGCGAGCCCGAGCCCGCTGACAGCGAGATCATGTGTCATGACTTAGGTCAGTTTTATAACTTCCCGCCGACGGCGAGGCAGTTGAAATTTTGGTTTCTTAAGAATTTTCGTTTCGTTTTGGACGGATCTAAGCCATTTCTTCGTAGGAAATTATCCCAAATCCAATTTTACCCTGTTTTCTTCCTTAGAAACGACTAGAGACCAATCATTTCAATCCAAAATGGCCACCAAACTCTTAGAAACCACAAAAACTAAAGTTTTCAACTGAAGAAAATTCGTCAGTTCGGAGGCGCAGCGTATCTTCAACAAAGGCTTGATGAAGAAAAGACTTATTAAAGAAAGAGGATTTGTCAACAGAGGAGTAGAGAATTCCACCACAAAAATTGAAGAAATGATCGCACAGCAGGATTGTGAGGTATTTTGTTATACGACATCCGATGTAGTTATTCCAGTAGTTAAAGAGTTTTACTCTAATTTACATGCGATCAACAATGGAAATGTCTACATCAGAGGAAGATGGGTAACATTTACTCCTTCAAGGGTAAATGAATTATTTTCTATAGAGAATACCTCTATTTGTCATTATTCCAACTTTGTGCCTTCAAGATACAATATGAACTAGATCTATAGATACCTGACCGACGAACCTGATGATTGAGAGTTACACGAAGACGAGTATGTCAGTTTTTCTGCATCACTTCTTAACCCTTTCTCAAAGCATTGGCATTTCTTTATATCATCAAAACTATTACCTACTATGAGGGTAAATAATGTTTCAAAGGAATGTGTTATATTAAACTATTGTATTCAAATTGGATTACCTATCGATGTTGGATCAATAATAGTAAAGTCTGCATTGGGATTGATTGTGCATGGGTCAGTGCATGGGTCAGTGCATGGACTTGGACACCCATCGACAATATTTACTTTATGCAGTCAGTACCAAGTTTCTTATGAGGCTTGGGAAAAAGTACTTTTACCATGGAAATCACTTGATCCTACGGATATGTTTCCAACTTTGGATAACAATGATGAGATTACCATTATTTCGACGAGCATCACGAACAATCCTTTAGCAAGGCCCCTTGCTGATAAAACTAATTTCATTCTGAAGAAGATTAAATGATTGGAGAAAGAATTGCAAAATGTGATGAATTCCATTGACAATATCTCTGATATGTTTGATCACATTGACTGGAGGATGAATGAGCACTTTGATCATACTGGACATCTGGAGGCCAGTTTTATTCATTTACTAAGACAGAAAGGGTGGATTAATGCATTATCTATTGTAGAATTCCCTTTCAGGCCTTTCTACAATTTATTTGTGCACCTGCGTCGCATCGGGAATATCAGAGAAGATGATAGTTCAGACACTAAAGAGTAGGAAAGATTTCTATGTTTATTTCATATATTTGTGTATATATGTGTTGATTTGGATTTAGGTTTTATTATGAGTCGAACTTTTATTTGATCATCTCAGAATTGATGAGATTTTATGTAATTGTTATGTCTTAGCATTTAGAGTGTTGTGGTGTGGATTGCGATGATGAGTATTATGGATTTGAACATTTAAGTTAAGTATGTTGTTAAGTTGTTAGTATGGAGTTTGTAAGTCTCATGCATTTCATATATAAAGTTATATTGTTTGTGTTGTGTGAACTTTTTGTGAGTAGAAGTATGTAATTTTCATACTATTATTAAATTAAGTGATAGGAAGATTGATTAAAGGCAAATCGAGGTTGAAAATGATTGACGAATTTCAAAAATTTAAAAATTTTGGGATCTCGCCGACGGCGAGAATTATCTCGTCGACAGCGAGAAAACCCGCTGATAGCAAGACCGAGCTCGCCGACAGCGGATTTTTCCCAAAAATTTTGCCTTATCAAATTAATTACCTCGCTGACGGCAAGAAAAATCTCACCGACAGCGAGATCGCGAAAAGACCTATATTTGACCGGTCAACCGACACTATTCATCATCCCCTTCATCAAAACTTCGAAAAAACCGACCTAGGGCTTGAGATATCTTGGATTTGAGGCTATTTCAACACTTTTTGACACCTGATTTCATCTTCCCTTGGTAAGATCTTCACTCCTATGCAAAAATTTCTGATTTTCACCATGGATTTCTTCTACATTGGGGAATTTTGAAAAAATCTGAAATGTGGAGAAAATACTTGGAAGAATTTCATGGAAATTGATTTAAATGGATTTTAGATGTTGTAGGAAGCCTTCTTAGTAATATTTTGGAGTTTAGTTAAGATTTTTGCAAATTTCACAGATCGAGAAATGGCTCCACGACAAAATGGACGATTAGATTACGATGAAACTCTTTTCGTCAAAGCAAGGGCACAATCCAGATATTTCCACAATATCCAATCCAGAAAATGCATTCAAGATCGAGTTTTCAAGAATCCAGGAGGAGAAGTTGAGCGAATCATTAGGGAGCGAGGATGGGAAAATTTTTGTTTCGTGACCAACAGAGCAGCTGTAGAAGTAGTAAAGGAATTTTTTTGCAAATTTAACACAGGCTGAAGATGCACCGGTTAAGGTTAGAGGATTTTTTGTAGAATTCAACGCTGCTAGAATAAACGCTTATTATGAATTACGAGACACCTACACCAGTGAGTATGAAACTTTTGGAACTATGGAAGGACCACTGGAAGAGGTGATCGACTTTCTCACTGATGGGAAAGGAGTCTGGAAGATAAAGAAGCGGGAACGAGTAAACTTCCCTCTTCCTATGTTAAATTCAACATCTAAAGCCTGACATTATTTTATTTGTTCTACATTGTTACCTACCTACCACCATAGTGAGTTAAGAAGAGATAGAGCAGTTCTGAATTTCTGTATTCAGAACCAGAAGAGAATTAATGTGGGAAATGTTATTTATAAGAATATATTAGCCACAGCTAGAAATGAAAGTGGAGGAGGACTAGGACATCCTGGTCTTATCTATGCACTCTGCCAATTATTTGGGGTAGAGGAAAGAGATAATGAGGAATGGGTTGAACCTATGAAACCCCTTACTAAGGCTAATATAAAGAAATATGAATCCTACGAAGGATGAAGATCTGGGACAATGGATTATGTACCTTCTTCAAGTAGAGATATACCCTCTACTAGTTATGATCCACCCCCTCAGTACACCACTCCTACCCTTCAAGATCTGATGAATGAGTTGACTCTGAGTAGAAAGAGTTTTGAGCTATTTGGAGAAAATATGGAAAGAAGATTTGAGCATATAGACCAAAGGATCGGAGGCTTGGAAAGAAGACACGATTATGATAGTGAATATCTCCAACGACATTCAGAATACGAAATTGCATACTATGAGGCTGAACGTCGATATAGGAGTGGTGATTTAGATATTGTCTTTCCCGAGTGCCCCCGCTATTCACAAGTACCCACTCGCTCGGCCTTCTCGGCTCGGAGATCAGGGAGATGACATAGCTTGGGATTTTGATGCAGAAGTTTAGAGCCTTTGTTTGGTTTGTTTAGTTTGTTTAGATTTGTTGTTTTGGAAACTTTATTATTTTGGATGTAATTATTCTATACTTTCTATAGACTGTGGATGTTGGTATATTTGCTTGTACTATGATATTAGACTTCTTATGTTTGTTAAATTAGTTTGCAATTTTTTTATATATATAGGATGTTAGTTTAAGTTTTTATAACTTATGAATGTTAACATTGTTTAGATTGAATTTGACATTTCAAACACAAATCGACAAAACCGACATAAATTCGACATTTCAAACATAACTGACATAAAATAAACATTTTAAACCAAAATCGACATAATCGACATAAATTTGATATTTCAAACAAAAATCAACAAAACCAACATAAATTTGACATTTCAAACATAACTGACATAAAATCGACATGTTAAACCAAAATCGACATAACCGACATAAAATCGACATTCTAAACCAAAATCGACATAATCAACATAAATTTGACATTTCAAACATTAAATTGATATAAATTTGACATTCAAAACATTTAATCGACATAATCGACATAAATTTGACATTCCAAACATCAAATCGACATAAATTTGACATTACAAACATTTAATCGATAAAATCGATATAAATTTGACATTCAAAACATTTAATCGACAAAATCGACATAAATTTGACATTCCAAACATTTAATCGACAAAATCGACATAAATTTGACATTTCAGATAAAAATCGACATAATCAACATAAATCCGACATTCCAAACGAAACTCAATAAATTCGACATTTCAAATGAAATTATTCGACATTAATCAACATTCCCAAACACAAACTGACATTAATCGACATTTCAAACCAAATTAAGCAATCACCGACATTAAATGTCATTTCAAACCAAATTAAACAATCACCGACATTAAATGACATTAATTGACATTTCAAACCAAACTTAGCATAATTCGACATTCAACATAAATAGGCATGATTTGACATAAACCGACATATGTTTGACCTAAATCAAACTTAACATGACACAAACCGACATAATTCTTAAGTTCGACCTAAATCAAACTTAACACACTGACACTTACTCTTTTTCGAGGATAAATATTAACCTTAATCGGGAGTTTTCCTAGGCAATATTAATTACTTGGGATGTAATTAACTATAGGAGCTTGCTCTTATAGGAGATTAAAGAACTCAGGATAGGTATTGACCTCTCTGGTTATCCAAGATCTTCATATGATTTTCTTATATGAAAAAACTTCAGTAATTACACAATCTGAAGACTTTTTCTATGAGATTATCATTTTGATCTCTTTTTCTCTCAATCTCTATCATGATTAATCCATCTTCAAATTCTCCAAAGACTTATGACAATAAGTCGAGGAAGGATAAGATTTAGGGTGATAGATAGAGAAAGAGAGTGGTGACTCCATGACATTAACATGACATGAGAATTGACGGCGTCGACATGCGACTCCAATTCGATCACCATCAGCCTGCCGCCAAACATAGAGTGTTATTACTCAGGTTTATCTCCATCTGAGGAAGATTTAGACATGATCATTGCCTACCTGACTGATAGTACTGGAGCCTGGAAGATTCGGAACGGAAAAAGAGTAAATTTTTCTTCTTCTAAGCTTAATGGTGTTTCCAAGGCATGACACTCCTTTATTTCTGCTCGTCTCTGTGCGGCTTATTTTAGGGTTATGTTGTATTTTGAAAAGGGGTCGCCTACAGAAATTGTCGGTGAATTTTTAATTTAATTTAAATAAATAATTTGAAAAGTAGTATTTGATTTTGAAAATAATTTTAAGTTTGAAAAAAAATTTAAGTTATGAAATCAAACTGATCTTATATCCCAAATAGTTTATATAAACGAGCACCGCATCACAAACCGTGTATCTATCCCGAAGAATAGACACACTACTTGACAATGGGGCTCGATTAAATAAACTAGAAGATTTGTCACATCCGTTTGGTCTGCGAACCAATTTTATAAGCCGACAAATTCCCCTGCTTAATATAAATGAATTAAGTCGGGTTTATATTACACGGGTTCTTAAAATTCCCTATAAGGGCAAGCCCCTATAATTAATTACATCTTAAATGACGGGAATCACTTAAGAAAACTCTCGATAATAATCAGTAGTTCTGCTCTCAAGAATCTAAAAATTTAAGTTTTCAAGGGATTGAATTTTAGAATTTCAATAGGGAATGAATCAAATTTGAAACATTTTTGTTTTGGGAATTCAAAGGTGTCGGCACTATTTTTAGGTTGTGTGAAATTTTAAAAAGGGGTCGCCTACAGAAATTGTCGGCGAATTTTAAATTTAGTTTAGATAAATAATTTGAAAAAGTAGTATTTGATTTTGAAAATAATTTTAAATATGAGATTAAACCGATCTCACATCCCAAATAGTTTATATAAACGAGCACCGTACCACAAACCGTGTATCTATCCCGAAGGATAGACACACTGCTTGATGGTGGGGCTCGATCAAATAAACTAAAAGTTTTGTGACATCCGTTTGGTCTGCGAACCAATTTTATAAGCCGACAAATTCCCCGCTTAATATGAAAGTATTAAACGGGGTTTATATTACTCAGGTTCTTTAAAATTCCCTATAAGGGCAAGCCCCTATAGTTAATTACATCTTAAGTGACGGGAATCACCTAAGACAACTCTCGATAATAATCAATAATTCTGCTCTCAAGAATTTCAAAGTTTAAAGTTTTCAAAGATTGAATTTTGGGATTTCAATAGGGAATGGATCAAGTTTGGAACATTTTATTTTGGGAATTCAAAGGAAGAAAAGTAGGAGAAATCACAGATTCGAAGCGAACTTCGGTAACTTCCGGACTATCCTATTGTTTGGCTCGAGTTTAGGAATGTCCTAATGTTTATTTAGTATTTCAATCTTGCCAATTTTAATTAATTAGGGCTTATATTTGTATGATAAAATCAAACAAATAGCACTAGAAGATATGAGGGTTTATGTCGTATCGGACGACTACCTCGGAATCCTAAGACCGGTTAGGGCTTAATTTGCAATGCAAATGCCTAACGAAGAGTTGAGGATTTATGTTTCACTAGGCAAACTACCTCGAAATCCTATGGCTTTGTTGTTTAGTTCTAGGAAAGTTTAGCTGATGTAGATTCAAGTTTTGCTGACAACAATGGCCGTGCTGCCCACCATGCTCCGAGCTCCTTGTTGTTGCAGAGGTTTAGTTTTAGAAGTCATAAATCAAGGGATGAGAAAACTGTTTTGGTTTAGAGAAGTCTTGATTTCCAAGTGTTTTTGTATTTTGATTAAAACAAATCTTAAAGTTGATTATAACGACACCGGTTAAGATCCCACGGTTCCATCCTTCCGGCATCATTATTTTTATCGGATTCACTTAGTCCAGATGAATTTGCTAAACTCAACCGAATGAGTTCCACACTTTCATTTAGACCGTGGGAAATCCCGTTAGCAACACGTAGGTTACATCATCCGAGGTATTCCCGATCATCCAACGAGACGTTTTAATTTAGTTGCAATTGTAGTTTTGTGTTCTGTTTGTGATTAAATTTTGAGTTGTTTTATATTTTGAAATGTTGTGGCGGTGAATTTTATCTTGCAATGACTTTTAACTTAGTTTTGGTTTCAGTTTTAGGGACTATCCTAAAGGTGTGGGTTTTCATGCAACAGTTGTCTTATCATGCAAGAAAAGTAAAGTGCATTTGCAATAAAGTAAATTGCAAGAAAGTAAATTGCAAGAAAGTAAATTGAAAGAAAGTAAATTGCAATAAAATAGAAGCGTACCTGGAGAGTCTTCCCGTCATCCCAAGCTGCACTTAAAACACAATTAGAATATTTAAGCAAGTTCCTAGGTAAAGCTAAGGTAAGGGTCATGGTTTTCTACCAAATTCCTAATCCTATAGCTAGTCATCTCCTATGACGTCTAGGTTCTTTGTGTTTTTGTTTGAGGACGATTTTCTTCATCAAAGAATAATTAAGTTCAATTGTTCTTACGAACATCCTATCATATTGAGGAAGTGCTTAAGAAGAATCTTAAACATCTTTTCAATATTTCTAGGATTGTTTTAAGTCCAAATGAATTTAATTATATAAATGAATCGATCGTCCGAGGTTTTCAAGTTTTGTTAACTTGCTCAGTGAACTAGGACATTTGAATATCCTATGAGTGAAGTAACATCTCATTTAATGTTCCATTTAGGAGTTATAATAATCAAAGCTTTCAAGGGTAAATTAGTATTCAAATGATTTGATTTAAGTTAAAGGGTTTAAATTTGGAATAGTGTTCAAGTTGCTTTACATTTATTTTGAATTCTTTATGTCCTAAGTGATGTTATATTTAATTCAACTTAATTTAATTGAGTTTTAATTTAATATAGTTCAATTTAATTTGATTTGACGTTATATTAATTTGATTTAATTTAATTTTAATTTAATTTGATTTAATTTAATTTTAATTTAATTTAATTATTTAATTTAATTTAATTTATTTAATTTAATTTAATTTAATTTGATTGTTTAATTTGTTTTAATTTAATTTAATTTAATTTAATTATTTAATTTAATTTAATTTAATTTTAATTTAGTTTAATTTAATTTAATTTGTTTTAATTTAATTTAATTTAGTTTTTAATGTAATTTAATTTAATTTAATTATTTAATTTAATTTAATTTAATTTAATTTAATTTAGTTTAATTTGATTTAATTTTAATTTAATTTTAATTTACTTTATTTTTAATTTTAATTGAAATTTCAAAAGAGTTTAATAATTTAATTAAGTCTTTTAATATTTTAAATTTGAGTTATCATTTTAATTAAGAATTGAGTATTAATGAGATAATTAGTTTAGGGATTTTTAAATTAAAGAATAAATCTCTTCCTAATAAATATCCCTTATTTTAATAATTCCAATTTTATCATTCTTCCAAATTTAATCAACTATTTAATTAAAGTTTAATCATTTTAAAACTCGTTTAATGGGTTTCTACCCTTTAATTATTTAAATTTCAATCATACAAATCAGATTAGGATCAAATATTTTACTTGTTAATTTTTTATTAAACCTAAAGTTTTAATTAAGGGTTAAAAGTTTAATTACCATTTTACCCCTCAAGCTTAATAATTTCATAACTCACTAAATTGAACTCAAATAAATTTGAAATTTTTATGTGACTTCACTCATATGTCAATAAAGACATGAGAGGAGAAAATGTGATTTTTCTGTATTTAATTTATTTATATAATTATTTTTGGTGGAAAATAGAGATTTTCAAGGGAAATTTGATAACATGACCAAAGGAAAGTTTCTGTCCTTAAGAAAATTAGGGGACATTCCTAATGACCAGAGAAGCACTTGGACCAATTTTGGTGATTTTTTGAATTATATTATTTTTATTATAATTATTTTAAGTTTTGGAGTGTTAATTAATTTAAAAATAAAATAAATGTTGAAAAATGGATTTTATATTTTTCAAAAATCTCTCTGATATCAAGAAAACCAGAGAAGCAAATTTTGCAATTTTCTGATTTTTCTATGATTTATTATAATTATTTTAGTGAAAATGCTAGAAAATACATTTTTTAATTTTAAAATTACCTTAAAGCTTTAAAATTTAATATCTCACTAAATAAACCTAGGAAAAATATGGGATTTGTTCCTATGTGATTAAAATTCAAAATGTGACATTTTGGTGAATTTTATTATTTTTGTGATTTTTATTATTTTTTAATTATTAAAAATATTAAAATATTATTAAAAATCAACTTTTTTAGAAAATTGAAATTTTAATTTTCTTAGGTTCCCCTGATATCAGAGAGGCTCCAAAACTAATTTGGTGAGTTTTTGAAAGATATTTTGAAAGTTATGAATTTTTAAAGTTTAAAATGGCTAAATGGCTTAATCAACCCAATTAGTAGGGCTAACCAAGTCCAATTGACCTCAAATTTTTATAGTGGGTTCCTCCGATCCTAAAGGTCAGTGGAGAATTGATTTCAAGTCAATTTGATGCCTGGTTAATTCTAATTAATTAAAGACCTATTTTGGGTGTTTAAGCCAATTAGGGTTGTTTTAAATGAACTAAGTCAAAACCTATTTTTTCTAGGGTTCTCTGGTCATAAGGAACATCACCAAATTTTCCTAGAATTTATTTCACAACATGCTATTTACTGGAATTAAAATACTCAAAACAGTAACCTGAACTTGAAAAATCAAAAACTCTTCATAGAGATGGCCTCTCGACTTTGGAAAATTCAGGGAATGTTCCCAAATTCAGAGGCTTCAAAAGCCCTATGGTCTCATGCCATGGTGAATTGTATGCATGCATGGAGAATTAAAACAATGCAGAGAGTAAATAAATTATAAAAAATAAAATATTTGATGAAATTAAGTGATTTCTTTTCCACATTATTCTCCTCTCTTCACCGAGCAAGAGGGTATTTTTATTTTATTTTTCCGATTTTTATAGACAGAGATATGAATTTTTGAAGTTTAGGGAATTAAATAAATCGAAAAATCCCTAATTTCCTACTTATCCGAGTCGGCGCCGCCGCATCCTCGGCGACTCCGAAAGACCACGCGGCGCGCTCCCATTCGACGCCGCCACCCGAGTCGGCAGCCCGGGCCCCGCGGTTCTCGTACCGTCTCCCGGTCCGACGCCATCTGAGCCGTCCGTCCGCGCGTGTATTGAATGGACGGCATCCGTTCATCGTCCCCAAGTGTTCTCACCCGAGAGCCGTCCACACTAAATCCCTAAGATCTCACTCGATTCTCAATGGATTTTTATGTTCTTATACTCTATGGATTCGTCTTAAAGAGACGAATACATCTATACGGTTAACATGCATTGAAACTAAGGCATTTGAAATAGAGAATCTCCAGAAGCTCGGGATGAAGAATTAGCTCATACCTTGGCTCAGAGAAATGTGGCTTCAATCTGAGAGTTGTTGCACCTTCGATTGGATCCCGGGAAGCTCCAGATGAAGTCTCCTGGTCTGGTGAATTGTCTGGATATGATTTCGACCAAGCCCGATCACAAAGCTTGGAGGCTGGAGCAACTGGGTGGCCTGGAGATGGGGCTTTTGATGGTGGACACCTTCCCTTGGTCTGGTGAAGGTGTAGAGCCAATCAATTTGGGGATTGGCTCACCGTGGAGAAGTGTCCCGGTTTTGGGTGGAATTTCAACTCCGAAATCGAGCTTACGAGAGGAGAAATGGCAGGGGATTTCACCTGGGATCAAGTGCTCTAAGGGTGGAGAAGGGTCCGGAACAATTTTGGCGTAGTTTTGGCAAGGTTTGTGCTTCTCTCTTCTCATGGCCGAGAGGGGTGGAGTTTAAATAGAGCTGGTCGGGGGCCTCCGTGGGGAGTTAGGGCTTGGGATCGACTGCTCTCAGTGAGGAGAAGATCAGCCATGGTAGCCATCGGGGATGGGGCAGCTCGGCAAGTGAGAATTTCAATGTTGGCTCACATGTGAGCTCTCGGCCATGGTGTTTTCCGGCGGCTCGGTGGCCGGCCGGCCGTGCATGGGTCACCCTCAAGGTCGAGTGGGTCGTGGTCGGAGGTTTGTGCAATCAATCGGCCATGGACATGTGTAAAGGCTTTCGATCCAAAGTGGAATGGGGCATGGCTAGATTTGGACCTAAATGGGTCAACCCACCCATTTGGGCTAGGTGCACCACCCAAGGCCTGGTTTAGGCTAAGGAGAAAGTGATTTGGATCAGCTTGATTAGTGGGGTCAAGTCACAATCCAAGTACAATTAGGCTTAAGCATGGTTTAGTGGAGTCATGGAAGTGGTTAATCACCTTTAGGAATTAAGGAAAGAGCCTCCTCCTTTTGCCCAAAATGGCATGGTGACATGTAAAGAGGCTCTCATGGCTCCCATGTGGCTCATGCATGGCTTCATGGCTCACCTTTGGCTTGGGAAAAGTGAAGTCAATTTCATGGAAATGGATTTAAGGAAAATTTTGGTATTTAGGGGTGATTTGGCATGAGGCTTGATTTGGAATTATTTGATGATGAATTTAGGACTTAGGTGATGGCTTTAATTAAGTGAATGGTAAATGGAGATGTCATGTGGGCTTTAGGGTGGATTTTGGGCTTTTTGAAAGGGTTTTAGATGGGCTTTTAAGATGGATTAGGAAAGTGGGCTTTTGAATTTTAAAATGGATTTTGGGATGAAATTTTGTAAAGAGGTTGGGCCAAATAATTGTTGGGTTTAGCTCATGGATGTGTCATGAGTGAATTGAAGCAAATTTGGGGTAGTTTGGGCTTGAATTGGGTTGGATTTGGATTCTTTTGGTGAATGGGCCAATATAGGTCCAAGTGGACCAAGTTGGGCCAATGTTTGGGTTGAGTTTGAGTGGGGTTTGGGTTCAAATTTTGGGCAAATCATGTTAGGGTTTTGTTTGTGGGAATGTTAAGGAAGATTTAGAAAAGATTTGGGGTTAATTGGAGTTGAATTGGGTGAGTTTGGGTTAGGTTTGGGTCATGGGTCCAAATTGGGCTTTAAGGCCAAAAGTGAGATTGGATCCAAATTTCAATCAAATTGGACTTGGATTTGGTCTAGGTTGGTATTGGGGATGTTGAATTGAAGTTTAGAATTGAATTGGACCAGAATTTGGGTCAATTGGATAGGTTTGGTTTGACATTGGGTTAACTTTGGGTTAAAATGGGTCAAATTGGGGGTTTTGACAAAAGTATGGTAAATTGACAAAATTGGCCCATGGTGTAGTTGGACAAAATGGAATTGGGAATATTTGGGATTTTCTGGAATTTTCTAGGAATTTTCTGAATTTTTGGATTTTTGGGTCAAGAGGGGTATTTTGGGTATTTGGAGGGTATTGGGAGGTATTTTTGGAATTTTTGGTATTTTTGGGTATGGATGATCAATTTGAATGATGTGGAGATGTTTGGGATTGATTTTGGAAAATTTTGGGTAATTTGGAAATTTTTGAGAAATTTGGGTAATTTCAAGGGTTTTGGGTAGGCTAAGCGGGTGTAGGGTCCCGGGGGTCAAAAATTGAAAATTTGGGAAATTGAAGATTGGGTGAATCTAAGTGGAAAGAAATTATTTTGGTTGAGCCATGAAGCCATATCAAGCCCATATGAGCCATGAAAGGATTCATTTGAGGCATTCACTATGTTGTTCCTAACCCTCTTAGCCAAGGGCTTAGAGGTTAAGGACCATCCATGTGAATCACCTACATGAGTCAGGAGGTCAAGTTGGGTATGGGTGTGGTTTTAGGAAGTGTGTGGAAATGTAGTGTGTAAGTGTAGTGTGTGTGTAAGTCAGCCCCTTCACTGGACTCGTACTACCCGGGTACGATCCTAAGGCCAAAGAGTCCTATAGGAACTCATCCTTTAAACTTCCACATTTGATTTCAACCCTCTAGGTGATTAAGGGTCCACAATCAAGTCTGTGGAGTTCGCATGGAGTTAAGAAGTGGTTTGAATTTCTAAAAGGTGGGTTCCACTTCTAGTCCTCTAAGATAGTCAAAGGAAAAGCCTAAGGCTAGATCCTAAGTACTAAAGAGAGAAGAGAAGACCTCATCAAAAATGAGGTCAACAAAAGGAAGAAAAGTAGGAGAAATTACAGATTCGAAGCGAACTTCGATAATTTCCCGACTATCCTATTTTTTGGCTTGAATTTAGGAAAGTCAAAATGTTTGTTTAATGTTTTGATCCTACCAATTTTAATTAATTAGGACTTATATTCGTATGGCACGATCATACAAATAGCCTCGAAGATGTGAGGGTTTATGTCGTATCGGACGACTACCTCGGAAATCCTAAGACATGTTAGGGCTTAATTTGCAATGCAAATGCCTAACAAAAGGTTGAAGATTTATGTTAAGCTAGGAAAACTACCTCGAAATCCTATGGCTTGGTTATTTAATTCTAAGAAACTTTTGCTGAAGTAGACTTAGGTTTTGCTGATGACGATGGCCGTGCTGCCCACCATGCTCCGAGCTTCTTCTTGTTGTAGAGGGTTGTAACCAAAAGAGAAGAGAAGAGTTTGGCTTTAGAAATCTTAGAGTCCAAGAGTTTTTTAGTGTTTTAATTAAAACAAATCTTAAAATTGATTATAACAACACCGGTTAAGATCCCACGGTTCCATCCTTCCGGCATCGTTATTTTTATCGGATTCACTTAGTCCAGATGAATTTGCTAAACTCAACTAAATGAGTTCCACACTTTCATTTAGACCGTGGGAAATCCCGTTAGCAACACGTAGGTTACATCATTTGAGGTATTCCTGATCATCCAATAAGACGTTTTAATTTAGTTGTAATTGTAGTTTTGTATTTTGTTTATGATTAAATTTTGAGTTGTTTTAAATTTTGAAATATTGTGGCGGTGAATTTTATCTTGTAATGACTTTTAATTTAGTTTTGGTTTCAGTTTTAGGGGCTACCCTAAAGGTGTGAGTTTTCATGCAACAGTTGTTTATCATGCAAGAAAAGTAAGTGCATTTGCAATAAGGTAAATTGCAAGAAGGTAAATTGCAATAAAATAAAAGCGTACCTGGAGGGTCTTCCCGTCATCCCGAGTCGCACTTAAACACAATTTAGAATATTTAAGCAAGTTCCTAGGTAAAGCTAAGGGAAGGGTTATGGTTTTCTACCAAGTTTCTAATCCTATAGCTAGTCATTTCCTATGACGTCTAGGTTCTTGTATTTTGGTTTGAGGATGATTTTCTTCATCAAAGAACAATTAAGTTCAATTGTTCTTATAAACATCCTATCATATTGAGGAAGTGCTTAAGACGAATCTTAAACATCTTTTCAATATTGCTATAATTGTTTTAAGTCCAAATGAATTTAATTAATCAGGTGAAGTAATCATTCGAGGTTTAATTAAGTTTTGTCCCCTTGCTCATTGAACTAGGACATTTGAATATCCTATGAGTGGAGTAATACTTCACTTAATGCTCCATTTAGGAGTTATGATAATAAGAGTTCTTGAGGGCAAACCGATGTTCAAGTGATTTGTGATTTTAATTTGATTTCAATTAAAGGTTTTAAGTTTGGAATAGTGTTCAAATTATTTTAGATTTACTTTTGAATTCTTTATGTCTTAAATGATGTTATATTTAATTCAATTTAATTCAATTTAATTTTAATTTAATTTAATTTGGTTTAGTTTTAGTTTTAATTTAATTTTATTTATTTAATTTTATTTTAACTTGATTTTATTTTTTATTTAATTTAATATAATTTAATATGTTTTGATTTAATTTAATTTAATGTGATTTAATTTAATTTAATTTAACTTAATTTAATTTTAATTTTAATTTAATTTAAATTTAAATTTGGTTTTATTTTTAATTTAAATTTTAATTTTAATTTAATTTTATTTTATTTTCTTTTAATTTTAATTTAATATTTTATTATTACTTTATTATTATTTTTTTTTATTATGCTTTTAGGGATGATTTAATTTTAATTGATAAATTATTAATTTAATTGAAATTTTAAAAGGGCTTTATTTAAATGTTTTAATTTTTAATTTAATTTAATGATTAAGCATTTTAAGTTTTGAATTTGGATTATCATTTTAATTAGGAATTGAATATTATTGAGGTGATCAATTTAGGGATTCTTAGATTAAAGAATAAATTTCTTCCTAATAATATCCCTATTTTAATAATTCCAATTTTTTTATTCTTCCAAGTTTAAACAATTATTTAATTAAGGTTTATTTTAATTACTTTCAAATAGTTTGGTAGGTTTCTACCCTTTAAATACCTAAGTTTCAAACATCCAAAATCAACTTAATATCAAATATTTTACCCACCCTTTTAATTAAACCTAAAATTTTTAATTATAGGTTAAAATTTTAATTACCATTTTGCCCTTTATGCTTATTAATTTCATAACTCACTAAATTGAGCTTAAATGAATTTGAAATTTTTACGTGGCTTCACTCATATGCCAATCAAGACATTAAAGGAGAAAATGTGATTTTTCTGTATTTAAATTATTTATATAATTATTTTTGGTGAAAAATAAGAATTTTCAAAAAAAATTTAATAACATGACCAAGGGAAAGTTTCTGTCCTTAAGAAAATTATGGGACATTCCTAATGACTAGAGGACCACTTGGACCAATTTTGTTGATTTTTTGAATTATATTATCTTTATTATAATTATTTTGAGTTTTGGAGTATTAATTAATTTAAAAATAAAATAAAGATTGAAAAATGAATTTTATATTTTTTAAAAATCTCTCTAATATCAAGGAAACTAGAGAACCAATTTTTATAATTTTCTGATTTTTCTTTTATTTATTAGAATTATTTTAGTGGAATTGCTAGAAAATACATTTTTTTTAATTTTAAAATTACCTTAAGGCTTCAAAATTTAATATCTCATCATAGGGACCTAAGAAAAATATGGGGTTTGTTCCTAAGTGATTAAAATTCAAAATATAACATTTTGGTGAATTTTATTATTTTTGTGATTTTTATTATTTTTTAATTATTAAAAATATTAAAATAATGCAAAAAAATCAACTTTTTTAGAAAATTGCAATTTTAATTTTCTTAAATTCCCCTGATATCAGAGAGGCTCCAAAACCAATTTGGTGAAATTTTGAAAAGTATTTTGAAAGTTATGAATTTTTAAAGTTTAAATTGGCTAAATGGCTTAATCAACCCATTTAGTAGGGCTAACCAAGTCCAATTGACTTCAAATTTTTATGGTGGGTTCCTCTAATCCTAAAGGTCAGTGGAGAATTGATTTCAAGTCAATTTGATGTATGATTAGCTCTAATTAATTAAGGACCTATTTTTGGTGTTTAAGCCAATTAGGGTTATTCCAAGTGGATTAATTCAAAACCTATTTTTCCTAGAGTCCTCTGGTCATAAGAAACATCCTCAAATTTTCCTAGAATTTATTTCACAACATGCTAATTATTAGAATTAAAATATTCAGAATAGTGACCTAGAATTGAAAAATCAATAACTCTCAATAGGGGTGGCCTCTGACTTTGGAAAATTCAGGAAATATTCCCAAATTCAGAGGCTTCAAAAGCCCTATGGTCTCATGCCATGGTAAATTTCCTATATGCATAGAATTAAAACAATGCAGAGATTAAATAAATCATAAAAAATAAAATACTTAATGAAATTAAATGATTTCTTTTCCACATTATTCTCCTCTGTTCACTGAGCAAGAGGGTATTTTTATTTTATTTTTAGGATTTTTCTACACAAAGTTATGCATTTTTGAAGTTTAGGGAATTAAATAAATAAAAAAAATCCCTATTTTTCTATTTATCCGAATCGGCGCCGCGTCAACCTTAGCATCCTGCGAACAGCCACGCGGCGGTTTTTGGTTCGACGCCGCCATCCGACTCAGCGCCACACGGTTCGCGGTTCACTTATCATCTCCTGGTCCGACGCCATCTGAGCCGTCCGTCCGCACGTGTATTGAATGAACGACATCCGTTCATCGTCCCCAAGCCTCCTAGCCCGAGAATCGTCCACACTAAAACCCTAAGAACTAACTCATTTCTCAACGGATTTTTGTGTTCTTGTGCTCTATGGATTCGTCTTGAAGAGATGAAGACATCTATATGGTGATCATGCATTGAAACAAAAGCATTTGGAATAGACAATCTCCAGAGGCTCGGGATAAAGAGTTAGCTCATACCTTAGCTCAGAGAAGTGTGGCTTCGATCTGAGGGTTGTGTCACCTTCGATCGAGTCCAAACAAGCTCCGGATGAAGTCTCCCGGCTCCGGTGAATTGTCCAGTATGATTTCGACCACGACTCGATTACAAAGCTTGGAGTCTGGAACAGATGGGTGGCCTAGAGAGGGGGCTTTCACTGGGGAACTTCTCTTCTTGACCTTGTGCAGGTGTAGGTGAGTTTAATTTGACTTTGGTGAAGGATTTGGGAATGTTCTATTCTGGCCTGAGAATTGAGCTCCAAAATTGAGCTCAATTAATGGGGATTAGGGTAGGAGGACAGTGGGGATCAAGTGCTCTAGGTGTGGGGAGAGTCTGGAGTGATTTTAACAGAGTTTCCTTAAGGTTTGTTCAGCACCTCTTCCATGGCCGAGAGAGGTGGGGTTTAAATAAGAGAGGCTGGAGGGCCTCCCAGGGGGAGTTAGGGCTTGGGATCAGCTTCTCTTGGCAGGAGAAGAACAGCTATAATGGCCACTGGGGATGGGGCAGCTCAGCAGGTGGGAATTCCAAACTTTGGAGGACCAGGCGGCTGGCCGGCAGGCATGGGTCACCCTCAGGTCCAGGTGGGTCGTGGTCGGAGGTTTGTGCAATCGATTGGCCATGGACATGTGTAAAGGGCTTGGATTAAAATGGTATGGGGGAGAGGTCACTTTGGGTCCAAGTGGGTCAACCCACCATTTTGGGTTTGGTGCACCCTTCCAAGTTCTGGTTTTGGGCTGGGTGGATCATGTGAGTTAACCTACTAAAGGTAGTGAAGTCCACATCAAGGATTAGGTGGCAAAGCATGGTTTAGAGTGTAACATGTTTAAGGTTAAAAGGGTTTAAAAAAGGTTTAAGAAAGAGATCCCCTCTCTTGCCATTAATGGTTTGGTGAGGTGGAAAGTAGATTCCATGGCTATCATGGCTCCTATGGCTTAGGATAAAGCTTGGTCAATTTCATGGAAGTAGAATTTAGGAATTTTGGTATTTTGGTGGAAAATTTTCATGAAGCTTGATTTGGATTTATTTTATCATGGATTTAGAACTTAGGAGATGGCTTTATCAAATGGATGATGATAGAGGATTGTCATGTGGGCTTTAGATTGAAAACATGGGCTTTTGAAATGGTCTTGGGTGGGCTTTTAAAGTAGTTTAAGAAAGTGGGCCTTTAGGATTGAAAATGGGCTTTTGAATAGAAAAATTTGCAAAGGGCCATGCCAAATAAATGTTGAGTTTTGTCTAAGGATGTGTCATGATTGATTTGAAACAAGTTTGGAGTGATTTGGATTTGAATGGGGTTGGATTTGGGCCTCTTTGGTAAATGGGCCAATGTAGGTCATATTGGGCTAACTTGGGCCAATGTTGGGCTAGGGTTGAAATTAATGTAAAATTAATTTTGGGAAATGTTTATGGGAGTATTTCAAAGGGTTTTTTTTTTTACTTTGCTTGGGTTTTGATTTTGGGGTTTGGGTTTATTTGGGTTAGGTTAGGGTTTAGGTCAAAATTGGGCTTTTTAGTTTTGGGTTGAATTTGAGTGGGGTTTGGATCCAAATTTTGGGCAAATCATGTTAGTGTTTTGTTTGTGTGGATCTTAAGGAAGGTTTAGAAAAGGTTTGGGGTTACTTGGAGTTGAATTGGGTTAATTTGGGCTAAGTTTGGGTCATGAGTCCAAATTGGGCTTTAAGGCCAAAAGTGAAATTGGATTCAAATGTCAATCAAATTGGACTTGGATTTAGTCTAGATTGGTGTTGGGAATGTTAATTTGAAGTTTAGAATTGAATTGGACCAGAATTTGGGTCAATTGGGTAGGTTTGGTTTGACATTGGGTTCACTTTGGGTAAAAATAGGTCAAATTGGGGATTTTGACAAAAGTGGGGTAAATTGACACAATTGGCCCATAGTGTAGTTGGACAAAATGAAATTGGGAATATTTGAGATTTTCTGAAATTTTCTGGGAATTTTCTGAATTTTTGGATTTTTGGGTCAAGAGGGGCATTATGGGTATTTGGAGGGTATTGGGGGGTATTTTTGGAATTTTTGGTATTTTTGGCTATGAATGATCAATTTGAGTGGAGGGGAAATATTCAAGGTTAATTTTGGGGAATTTTGGGTGATTTGGAAATTTTGAAAATTTTGGGTAATTTCAAGGGTTTTGGGTAAGCTAAGCGGTTCCGGAGCCCCGGGGGTCAAAAATTGAAAATTTGCAAAATTGAAGATTGGGTAAATGTAAGTGGAATGAAATCATTTTGGTTGAGCCATGAAGCCATATCAAGCCCACATGAGCCATGAAGGGACTCATTTGAGGCGTTCACTATGTTGTTCCTAACCCTCTTGCCCAAGGGCTTAGGGGTTAAGGACCATCCATGTGAATCACCTTCATGAGTCGGGAGGTCAAGTTGGGTATAGGTGTGGTTTTAGGAGGTGTGTGAAAGTGTAGTGTATAAGTGTAGTGTGTGTGTAAGTCAACCCTCACTGCAACAGGCCACCTGTGGCGGTCCTAAGGCCAAAGAGTCCTATAGGAACTCATCCTTTAAACTTCCACATTCGATTTCAACCCTCTAGGTGATTAGGGGTCTACGATCAAGTTTGTGGAGTTTGCGGGGAGTTAAGAAGTGGTTTGAAATTCTAGGTGGTGGGTCCCAATTCTAATCCTCTAATACAGATCAAAGGAAAAGCCTAAGGCTAGATCCTAAGTACTAGAAAGAAGAGGAGAAGACCTCATCGAAATGAGGTCAACAAATGGACCCCCAATAGGTGTGGTGAGTCGACGAGCACACCGCGCGTATTGGAGTTGACCGAAGCGATCAACAAAAACAACACAAAAGTCCAAGTGACAAACTTGGGACAAAGTAGAAGAGTTTCTGCTGGGGAGTGTCAAGTATATCTCTAAGACTGGAGATCCCTGAACTCTAGCTGGGGAAAGGGAAAGGAGGTGAATCCCAAATCACATGATCTGGGGGAATTTCGATTTAGATTTCATTTTGTTCAGTTTAAGTTTTGTTGTGTGAGCTCAGATTTTAGTTTGAGTTTCAATTTAGATTGAAGTTTTGTTAAAATTAATTCGAAGGGATTTGAACTTGAAATGAAAATTGGAATTTTGTGGTTTTAGATGTAACATCTTCAACCTTAAAAGAAAATTGAATTGATTGGATTGAATCATTACAATGAGGAGAGATCTCAGAGCAATGTGGTATGGGATGTAAAATCCTTAACCTCAAGAGTTTGAATTTGATGTATTTCATTGCGATAGGGAAAGAATATTAAAGCAATGCAGTCTCGGATGTAAAAATCCTCAACCCCAATAATTTGATTTTGATGTATTTCATTGCGATAGGGAAAGAATCCTAAAGCAATGCAGTCTCGGATGTAATATCCTCAACCCCAAAAGTTTGATTTTGATGTATTTCATTGCGATAGGGAAAGAATCCTAAAGCAATGCAGTCTCGGATGTAAAATCCTCAAACCCAAAAGTTTGATTTTGATGTATTTTATTGCTATAGGGAAAGAATCCTAAAGCAATGCAGTCTCGGATGTAAAATTCTCAACCCCAAAAGTTTGATTTTGATATATTTCATTGCGATAGAGAAACAATCCTAAAGCAATGGAGTCTCGGATGTAAAATCCTCAACCCCAAAAGTCTGATTTTGATGTATTTCATTACGATAGGGAAAGAATCTAAAGCAAAGCAGTATCAGATATAAAATCCTCAACCCCAAAAGTTTGATTTTGACGTATTTCATTGTGATAGGGAAAGAATCCTAAAGTAATGCAATATCGGATATTAAATCCTCAACCCCAAAAGTTTGATTTTAATGTATTTCATTGCGATAGGGAAAGAATCCTAAAGCAATGCAGTCTTGGATGTAAAATCCTCAACCCCAAAAGTTTGATTTAGATGTATTTCATTGCGATAGGGAAAAAATCCTAAAGCAATGCAGTCTCGGATGTAAAATCCTCAACCCCAAGAATTTGATTTTGATGTATTTCATTGCGATAGGGAAAGAATCCTAAAGCAATGCAGTCTCGGATGTAAAATTTTCAACCCCAAAAGTTTGATTTTGATGTATTTCATTGCGATAGGGAAATAATCCTAAAACAATGCAGTCTCGGATGTCAAATCCTCAACCCCAAAAAATTGATTTTGATGTATTTCATTGCGATAGGGAAAGAATCTTAAAGCAATGCAGTCTCGGATGTGAAATCCTCAACCCCAAAAGTTTGATTTTGATGTATTTCATTGCGATAGGGAAAGAATCCTAAAGCAATGCAGTCTCGGATGTAAAATCCTCATCCCCAAAAGTTTGATTTTGATGTATTTCATTGCGATAAGGAAAGAATCCTAAAGCAATGCAGTCTCGGATGTAAAATCCTCATCCCCAAAAGTTTGATTTTGATGTATTTCATTGCGATAGGGAAAGAATCCTAAAGCAACGCAGATCTCGGATGTAAAATCCTCAACCCCAAGAATTTGATTTTGATGTATTTCATTGCGATAGGAAAGAATCCTAAAGCAATGCAGGTCTCGGATGTAAAATCCTCAACCCCAAAAGTTTGATTTTGATGTATTTCATTGCGATAGGGAAAGAATCCTAAAGCAATGCAGTCACGGATGTAAAATCCTCAACCCCAAAAATTTGATTTTAATGTATTTCATTGCGATAGGGAAAGAATCCTAAAGCAATGCAGTCTCGGATGTAAAATCCTCAACCCCAAAAATTTGATTTTGATGTATTTCATTGCGATACAATGCAGTCTCGGATGTAAAATCCTCAACCCCAAAAGTTTGATTTTGATGTATTTCATTGCGATAGAGAAAGAATCCTAAAGCAATGCAGTCTCGGATGTAAAATCCTCAACCCCAAAAGTTTGATTTTGATGTATTTCACTCGCGATATGGAAAGAATCCTAAAGCAATGCAAGTCTCGGATGTAAAATCCTCAACCCCAAAAATTTGATTTTAATGTATTTCATTGCGATAGGGAAAGAATCCTAAAGCACATGCGGTCTCGGATGTAAAATCCTCAACCCCAAAAGTTTGATTTTGATGTATTTCATTGCGATAGGGAAAGAATCCTAAAGCAATGCAGTCTCGGATGTAAAATCCTCAACCCCAAGAATTTGATTTTGATGTATTTCATTGCGATAGGGAAAGAATCCTAAAGCAATGCAGTCTCGGATGTAAAATCCTCAACCCCAAAAGTTTGATTTTGATGTATTTCATTGCGATAGGGAAAGAATCCTAAAGCAATGCAGTCTCGGATGTAAAATCCTCAACCCCAAAAATTTGATTTTGATGTATTTCATTGCGATAGGGAAAGAATCTTAAAGCAATGCAGTCTCGGATGTGAAATCCTCAACCCCAAAAGTTTGATTTTGATGTATTTCATTGCGATAGGGAAAGAATCCTAAAGCAATGCGATCTCGGATGTAAAATACTCATCCCCAAAAGTTTGATTTTGATGTATTTCATTGCGATAGGAAAGAATCCTAAAGCAATGCAGTCTCGGATGTAAAATCCTCAACCCCAAGAATTTGATTTTGATGTATTTCATTGCGATAGGAAAGAATCCTAAAGCAATGCGATCTCGGATGTAAAATCCTCAACCCCAAAAGTTTGATTTTGATGTATTTCATTGCGATAAGGAAAGAATCCTAAAGCAATGCAGTCACGAATGTAAAATCCTCAACCCCAAAAATTTGATTTTAATGTATTTCATTGCGATAGGGAATGAATCCTAAAGCAATGCAGTCTCGGATGTAAAATCCTCAACCCTAAAAGTTTGATTTTGATGTATTTCATCATGCGATATCAATGCAGTCTCTGATGTAAAATCCTCAACCCCAAAAGTTTGATTTCGATGTATTTCATTGCGATAGGGAAAGAATCCTAAAGCAATGCAGTCTCGGATGTAAAATCCTCAACCCCAAAAGTTTGATTTTGATGTATTTCATTGCGATATGAAAAGAATCCTAAAGCAATGCAGTCTCAGATGTAAAATCCTCAACCCCAAGAATTTGATTTTAATGTATTTCATTGAGATAGGGAAAGAATCCTAAAGCAATGCAGTCTCGGATGTAAAATCCTCACCCCAAAAGTTTGATTTTGATGTATTTCATTGCGATACAATGCAGTCTCGGATGTAAAATCCTCAACCCCAAAAGTTTGATTTTGATGTATTTCATTGCGATAGGGAAAGAATCCTAAAGCAATGCAGTCTCGGATGTAAAATCCTCAATCCCAAAAGTTTTAGTTTGATGTAATTGATTTTGCAAAGATTTGTAGTGTTGATTTGAAAAGTGTGGAATTTTGGTGTTTCGAGAATTTCTTGGAAGTTGTAAAAGATTTTGTGGAAAGAAACAGATTAGGAGGGAATATGTAGATGATACATATCCCATTCAAAAGAGTTGATCAAAAGTTACTGGTTTGGATTGGATATAATTCCTCGCCACTAGATCCGAATCGAAAACCTCGTTGCTCCGTGTCAATGGAATCGACCGCTTCCATCCCGTACAAGGGAGAGAGTAGAACGGATTGGATTTCGGATTTGGAAGGTTGAGTTTGAATTTGATCGAGATTTGATTCGAGATTCGGAAAGTTGAATTTGAATTTGATTGAGATTTGATTTAAAATTTGTGTTCATTTTGTTTGTCCTTTAACGATTCAAATTTGCTTTATCATTCATTTAATGTTAGTGCGAATTTGGAGTTCATCATTTTTTTATTTAGATTTTTAAGGAAAGTTTTCTTTCATTCTATTTGTTTCTTTTCTGTTCTTTGTTCGAAGTTCATTTAACTTTAATGGTGTTTCCCATTTAACTTGCACAAAAGAGGTGAAGGCCAAAAATGTGACATGGTCACTTTCATTCCAATCATGCAGAAGATACATCATACAACTTGATCTGGAATACATTTCATACAATCCATGTAGACTCAAAATGGATTATGTATGATCTTTGTCGATCCATCCAAAAAAGACATCTGTCAAAAATCCATGTCTGAATAGTGAGGTACATGGTCAATAACATCACCTTCCAAGCCATCCTTGGCAAGGATGCCGTATGGATGCACGTTGGAGGTGTGATATTTTCCATGTAACTCACAGCTCGTAAGGCCGGAGGTTCTCTAGCTCTGGGTCTGGCTGAAAGTGGTAAGGTGCTTTCCGTCATCCATCCTTCCGAAAGTAACTAAGATCCGCTTCATTGGTACTCCCGTATGCAATGTTTAGCGACATCTCGCTCCGTTGCCCTTTAGTATCATGACGTAACCTACCGGTAATGGTATCTTTACCGGCCCTCGAACTCACTCGGGCCTCGCTATCCGGAGGTTAGATCCGAACATGATATTACACTTCGTTCGTAAAAGAAACCGTGCGTAAAGTTGTCCGACAAAGTCGTGGTGATCTATGTGCGGGGGTATGCAGCCACCCTTCTTGTAAATGTTAATGATGGAACCGTCGGGTATGCAATCCGCCGCGTACCCTCCATGTTATCATTTTCTTTACCATCCTTTTGATGACTAATGGCATTGGATCTACCTTTCCATGACGGAGTATTCCCGTGGGTTTCCCTTCCCGTCTTCCGCGAAGTTGTAGCAAGCATCCACATTGTATCGTAATTCTTCCTTTCCCCGGCATCCATCTCCGGGTTCCGAGTAGGTGTTTTCTCTTAAGCGGCCTCGCTCGACCCATTCTTTTCAAATCCCGGATGCAGTCCACGATTTGTTGTTGTTCGTATTCCGAGAACACGTTTGTATGTAGCTCGAGGCCATCTAAGTATATTGATCCTCCCCGCCTCTAATTCTCTCGAAGTATTCAAAAGTTTCCTTCTAGACATTCTGCATTCTTTCTAGCTCGTATTCTGGAATAATTTGCAAATGGCGAGGCCTGGTGATGTGCTGTGGGATATATAGCTCAATCCCTTCATGTTCTCCTGCATACCTCGGCTCCTCAGGGATGGTCTCCGTCGAGACATCCTCCGGGGTTGCTTTTGCAACAAGGTTATGCATTCATCGGTGGCTTTATCCGGAGGCGTGGTAGCCTTCCTTCTTCCGATCTTCTTAAGATTTCCCCGGTCTTTTCTCGTTATCCTCGGAGTCGGCCTCCTTTCTTCGAGTTCCCGGTGTACCGGTATCCTCGAAGTATATGCACCGGTAGTAGCGACCGCCTCGTCGCGCCGGTCCGTCGCTAGTTTAGTTAACACCTCGCGGATACGATGATTTTTATTTCTTCGCCGAGTTCGTCGTGAGAGTAGCTCTTCGTACTTCCCGAATCTCCGTGGGCGCGGCGCCGATGAGCCTCGCCCTCCGCCGTAGCGACTAGAGACTTGATTCTCTTGTCCTCCTCGGTGTTTGTTTTCCTTTTCATCTAGCTAGGTTGGTGGCTCGGGCCACCCACTTTCATTATCGTCCGGATCGAGCGGTTCCTCTCGTAGACCGGGACCCGGCCACTTTCCTCGTATTGCGAGCCCGCCGGTGCGAAGTCCGAGTCAATCTCTATTATCGCTCCATCCTTCACCCTCTTTTCATCGAGTGCAAGGCTTACGCCATTTCTAAAGTTCAGGACCAACCGCCCATTCGACATTTCCCTGCGAAAAAACAAGGAAAAGGATCAGGGGTTGTACTAAGAACAAGAACGTTAAGAAAATGTTTATTAGAGACAGAGTTTTCTTTTGTATATATTTTTTTAAAATTTAACAGGAATGAAGTGGGAAAAGATCAGGAAAAAAAAAGATTTTGATTTGGAAGAGAGAACAATGAAAACTTTATTATCATGATTTTATTTATTTTAACACATTTTTTTATTATTTTTTTGGGTTCGGACCCAGTCATAAGTAATTACTTCGCCCGTGCTTCTAGGGATGAAGAATTCATTCCTTTGAAACATCAGGTAGCGTAATACTTCTTCAAGTACCGTCCGTTGATCGGAAGCATATGTGGTTCTCCTTGGCAATTCACTAGCTGGTAAGAGCCTCCTGAGTAGACTACCTCAACCACAAACGGTTCTTCCCAAGTGGGTTCAAATTTTCCTCCTATCTTGCGGTGTGCAAGAATAGGTCTCTTGAGAACGAGAACTAAGTCACCAACTTTCAAGGTTCTCGGGCGGACTCGATCCGTCATGGGCTTGAACCATCTTAGCTTGGTATGATTCTAAGTTCTGCTACGCTGCAAGTCTTTTCCCTTCCAGGCTTTCTAATTCCTCTAGTCGTAATTTGGCATTCTCTTCTATCGTGATTTTGTTTGTAACTGCAATTCTGAGTGAAGGAAGCTGAACCTCTAAGGGTAACACTCGCCTCGGACCCATACACCGCAGCGTAAGGTGTAGCTTGAGTAGGAGTTCGAAGGTTGTCCGTAGGCCCCTAAGGCTTCTAATAACTTCTCGTGCCAACTTCTCTTATTATCGTCCAAAGTTTTCTTTAAATTCGAACAAGAGTTTTATTAAAAGCCTCGACTAGTGCCGTTTGCTCTTGGATAACAAACCGTTGAATACCGCCGACCGATTCTCGTGTCTCCCGACAAAATTGTTGATTTGCGTGCTTCGAATGCTCGACCCATTATCCGAGATGATCCCGCGTGGCACTCCGAAACGGTAGACAACTCGGTTCTTGAAAAACCGTAGCACGTGGTGTGCTTTCACTTCTCCGAGTGGAACTCGCCTCGCCCACTTGGAAAAGTAATCTGTAGCCGCAAGAATGAAATGATGTCCTTTTGAAAATGGTGGTTCTATTGGACCCACTATATCTGTGCCCCAACATTCAAATGGCCATGACGCAATTGTTGGATGTAACACATTTGGAGGTTGGTGTAGAACCACTCCGTGCACTTGGCATTGGTGACAGCTCTTGGCTATTTTCATGCAGTCAGTCATCATTGAGGGCCAGTAATACCCTAGTCTTTTAATTTTCATCTTCATCTTCGGACCCGACTGGTGAGCGCCACAGAGTCCTAAATGCACCTCTTTAACAATTTCATGGGCCTCAGACCCGCTTAGGCATCTTAGCCACATTTGATCGAAAGACCTTCTGTATAACGTGTTGTTTATTAATGCGTAGGATAGAGTTCTTTTCTTGATCTGATGGGCTAACGACCTATCGTCTGGTAGTTTTCCTGTTTTCAAGTAGTTCATTAATAGTCGTCGCCAATCTTCTCGTGTTTTTTATCACCGATGCAACTAATTCCTTTTCTTTTTCTCGATTTGTGTATTGTGTTTATGTCGAGCCGTGATAGGACCCGACGTCCGTGAACCGACACTTCTACCGACTCATCTTGCAAACGAGCAAATTCTTTTGTGAGGCGGGCTAACGCATCGCCTAAAGCGTTTTCTTTCCGGGAATTTTGTAAATCGTCACATTCGGGATCTGTTCCAACAACTGTATGACATACTGGAAGTATTGCTCGAGTCTTGGTTTTAAAATTTTGTACCTGTCCGGCGATCTCGTTGAATGATTAACTCGCGAATCCCCGTAGATGTTGATGTTTGTTATCCCCATTCGAATAGTTAATTCCAAATCCCGTTATGAGGGCTTCGTATTCGCTTCGTTGTTTGTACATGGCTCGTTAAGTGGTAGGAGTATCTTAACATCCCCCGCTCCGGTGTTATAAAGATTAGTCCGATTCCTGCCTTACCGGGCACTATCACTTGCGATTCTTCATCTTTGTGTGCCGAAGATGCTCCGTCGAAATATAATTCCCAACGTCGATCATCAGGTTCTTCTAAGCTCATTATTTGTTCGTCTGGCAAGTCGTCATTGAGAGGGGATTCCGCCGGCAAAGAGTGTGCTGCGAGGAAGTCTGCTAGGACTTGTCTCTTTACGGCACGAAGAGGCACGAAAGTTATATCGAGTTGCAATAATATCATTGACCACCTGGAAAGTCTGCCAGAAAGCGTTGGACGGGTCATCAAGTATTGCATTGGATTAAATTTCGAGATCAAGTTGACCTTATGAGAAAGCATGTAATGCCTGAGCTTTTGAGCGGCGATGATCAGGGCCAAACAGTGCTTTTCAATTGTGGGATACCTTACTTCCGTCGGAAGTAAACGATGGCTTAGGTAGTAAAGAGAATTTTATTTACCCTCATCATTGACCTGGGCTAACAGGACTCCGAGTGAGTCTTCTAAAGCCGCGGTATAAAGTATCAACGGTCTACTCCGAGACCTGGGTCGCTAAGACAGGAGGTGTCATTAAATATTGTTTAATGTCCTCGAACGCCCTCTGGCATTTCTCTTCCCAAATAAATTTGGCGTCCTTTTTAACTAATGCCGAGAAAGGCTGACACCTACCTGACAAGTTTGAGATAAAGCGTCGAAGATATGCCAACTTCCCTTGAAAAGATCATAGTTGTTTTAAGGTTTTGGGAGGTGGCATTTCTAAGATGGCTTTAATCTTTTCCGGGTCGATTTCAATTCCACGATGTCGGACAAAGAATCCTAAGAATTTTACGGAGGTGACGCCGAAGGCGCATTTTAAGGGATTCATCTTAAGGTTAAATTGTCTTAATCGTTCGAAAACAATTCTCAAATCATACAGGTGGTTTTCCTTTACTTTGCTTTTGATGACCACATCATCCACATAGCATTCGACTTGATTGTGAATGAGATCATCAAAAATTCTTGTCATCGCTCTCTGGTATGTTGCTCCTGCATTCTTCAGTCTGAATGGCATCACTGTGTAGCAATATACTCCGATCGGCGTTACGAACGCTCGTAAGTTTTTCAACTTACGGAGCCATTTTTATCCGGTTGTATCCCGAAGATCCATCCATGAATGAGAATATTTCATGTGTTGAAGCAATGTCGATCATTAATTCTGGGATCGGTAGAGGGAATTCATCTTTTGGACATGCCTTGTTTAAATCTCTGAAATCCACACAAATTCTAATTTGACCATTCTTCTTCCTGACTAGTACCACATTGGCTAGCCAAGTCGAGTATAGTTCTTCACAGACAAATTTAGCGTCTATTAGCTTTTTAACTTCAGCTATGACTTGTTGTTCGTTTTCTAGACGCATTCTTCTGGGACCTTATCTGACTGGGATAGAAGTAGGATCCACTCCTAGCTTATGGACTGCGACCTCTGGAGCTAATCTTGGCATCTCATCGTAGTTCCAAGCAAAATAGTCTTTAAATTCTATTAATAACTTGATTATTTCTTCGGAGTCTTCTTTATTGAGTAAGGAGCTAACAAAGGTGGGTCTAGGCTCTTCGCTAGTACCTAAGTTAACTTCCCTTAACTCATCTATTGTAGATTTGATCTCTTCTTCGAACTCTGGTGGAGCATTTCTAATTTGTAAATCTTCAAATTCTTCCGTAGTTTCCATGCAGTTTTCATTAGACTCGCAAGTGACAACCAAGCAAAATTCAGTATCGTCAACTGATCCTACTGTTCCGAATCCGAGACCATGATTTGAATTGGGTGGACGACCGGAGTTATTCCATAATTTTTCAAAATGTTGTGATTGACCTTTTGTCCATTGTCGAGGTAAGAAACCATGCTGAATTAAATTTTGAACACCG
Organism: Papilionanthe hookeriana x Papilionanthe teres; assembly: GCA_022702705.1. Lineage (NCBI taxonomy): Eukaryota > Viridiplantae > Streptophyta > Magnoliopsida > Asparagales > Orchidaceae > Papilionanthe > Papilionanthe hookeriana x Papilionanthe teres. Next base: position 65,378,797 of record CM040439.1, on the reverse strand, counting down.
GGAGAGTACCACTCAAAAGGTAATTCCATTAATTTTGATGAGGTAGCATCTTCAAATTGTACATTATTTTCAGTTTTGGAGGAAGGAGCACCACGGTAAAATTTTATGGGCTTTGCACCGCCGCTATTGTACATTATTAGAATGGATCGGGGTCAGGGTCATAGTATGTACATAGTGGTTAATCTTCTCGTACATCGATTTATATTCTTTGTTATTTTCATCTTCGAGAGGGATCCTGAATTGCGGCTTCTTCCGACTTATTGTTGATCTCTTTTTCTTCTTCAGAACTATCTTCCCAATCAACATTGATAGCTGGTTTCCTCTGTCCAACTGTCCTAACGTCTCTGCCACGACCTCGTCCCCGGCCTCGACCTCGGATGCGAGTTGTGGAGAAACCTTCACCATCTCGCCGTAAGGGAGTGGTGAGTGACTGTTGGACTAGAACTTCAGGTTCTTCGTCATCCCAAATTTCCTTTGCTTCATTCGTTATAGTATCTCTGGAGAAGATTGTTTTCTTCGGGGGTGCGTAATAAGCTGCATCTTCATGGATTCCAATTTCATGTACGGAGAATGGTTGTAAGTCGCCTTTGATGCATTGTTCCCCTCCATCGTAATATTTAATGCACTGATGTAGGAATGATGGTACCATCCGGTTCTCATGTATCCATGGTCGGCCCAGTAGAGCGTTGAATGACGTTTCTGAATCAATTATGTGAAATTTTGCGGTTGTCTTTGCCAAGTCACCGGTCTTCATTAGCAGTGTTATTGATCTGAGGGCTCTTTCTCCTTTCTGGTTGAATCCTCTTAATAACTTTTTGTCCGCTTCGAGCTCGCTAGCATCAATTTCCAAGTATGCTAGCGTTCGAAGATTCATTATGTTGATTGATGCTCCTGGATCAACCAACACTCTGGAGAGTGTAAACTTTCCAATAGTGACTGAAATGTATACCGGTCGGTTGTGATCAGCTGTTCCTAGTAATAGATCATTGTCCGTGAAGGTAACACCTCGCTGTTCCTTTAACGAGCAAACCTCATCTAAAGAATCTCCGGTCATTTGAGCTAAGCAAATTTCGGGATCAAGTAAGGCCTTGATCGAGCTTCTCTCATCTCCTTTGATAAGATGAGAGCGTCGTAGATGCTCGGCTTGGTCGGTAGTTTCCAAAGATGGGCTAGCACGTTGTAGTCCACTTTATTTCCATGTGTCTCGATTTCTTCCCGAATGGGCATTTCTTCTCGCGGGGTTGGTTCTTCCCGAACAACCACCGCTTTCCTTTGTCCTTTGGACCCATTCTCGGAGGTAGAACTCTTCCACTTCTTAAGTTGACTTCGTAATTTCTTCGAACCTAGTATTGAGTTTGCTGGTGTTTCCTCCTGAATCAGAATGACAGGTTCTTCTGGATTATCTTCAGAATCTGAAGGCTCTAGCTCTATTGTGACTGGAGCTCCTTGAAACTCACAAACAGATTCATTGCTTGTTGAACTCTCGTAGCCTCCTTGGTGGATGTCCTCTTCGCCATTCTGATCATCGAGATTGTGTATGATTTGAGAATTGTCACTTGTATCGGAATTGATGTCCGGATTAGGTTGGTTTTCGCTAGTCACGTAATCGTTAGAAACAGTCAAAAAGTAGCCAATGCCATAACCCTTATCTTTATAAGATCCCACCGGAGTGAGCAGATAATCATACAGAGTCAAAGGTTCGAGGGATTTCTCCCCCGAATCGGAAACAACTATCCTAGGATAAGCAGCCCCTAGTCTAGCCTTAAGAGCCTCGGTCTTTTCTTCTTCATCAATTTTCTTCTTCTCTTCAATCGTCTCTTGTTGAGGTGGTTCTTCTATTGCAAGTGATAGTGCCGACTTGACAGTTTTCGAACTCTGAATTGAAGCTCGCACCGAAGTGGTTTGGATGCGATCCAAGATCTTCTTCGATGACTTTTTCCAAGCGGTAGTCCATCCATCATCAGTCGCATAGGGATCTATTGGAACAATGAGATCCGTCGAGATAACAATGACGGAACCTCCTTTCTCGGGTTCCTTCATGTACTCCTTCGGGATCGTTATATTTCCTTTTCGAAGATTGTCATTGAGCCAACTTTTGAAGGTAATACAATCTTTTATCTTGTGTCCAAGCATCCGGTGGTAAGGGCAAAAGTTTGGATCACCTTTCTGGCAGTTGGAAATCTGGAGTCTTCATCAGACTGCGGAACATTTTCGGCACTGCCTCATTCTTGAACGGATATTCCCTGCTCAGAAGCTCCTTCAGCGTACGTTGTGGACGAGGCGGTTGTTCATATTGTTGAGATGACCGATAGCTCGGGTCGAGGTTGCTTCGGTAATTCGTTGAGTTTGTTGTGACCGTTCGGCGGTATTTGTATTGGTTGCTTGCCTTTATCGACCGCCGCGACGATCCCGGATTTCTTTTCAAAAGTTTTCACGGGCTTCGTTTGTCCGCTTTGTCCGTGAAACTTAATTGCTTCGCCTCCTCTTGCAAGCTTCCGGCCTTGCTTAACAACTTCTCGAAAGTCTTAATAGTAAATCCCTCGAGGAGAAGTGCTTATCGGGCCATGAATGCTCTTAAGTAAAATGCCGATCGCATCGTTGTTCTAATAATCGTGGCTCACACTTCATACTTAGATTCCTCCATCGAAGTATGTAGTCCACCAAAGTTTCATTCGGTTTACGCTTCTCTACCACTAAATCACCTATAGTGATGTGGTGCTGAGCTCCGACAAATCGCTTGATGAAGAGGTTCTCCAATTCTGAAAATGTCTTCACCGAACCGTTCGGTAATTCCGCATACCAATCAAAGGCGATCCCTGATATGCTGTTGACAAACTATTGGAAGAGTAAAGCATCACTTCCGCCGGCATTGCAACAACTGGCACGAAAATGTGCAACATGCTACCGAGGGTTTTCGGTTCCATCAAAGGTCTTGAACAGAGATGGTACGAAGCCTTTCGGATATTGGACAGTGTCGAATTCTTCAGGGTAAGGTCTACCCGTCTGAATGGATGTCCCGCTCTTTGATTGTGCCAAGGCTTCTCGCACCTGCTGTTCCACCATGCTCTTGATATCCTTTTCCGGAATCATGCTTTGTGTTGCATCCTTCTTTAATTGATCATCCCCGTTGACGGACGTAATCTACATTCCTCTGTCTACAATGTGAATAACTTCTGGGGGTGTTTCTCTTTGGGGCTGAACCTGACTCTGGAGAGTGGCTAGGGCTACAGCCATCTCTTCCATCCTTTTTGCCATTTGGGCGATCGTATCATCTTTCTCTTGAAGCTTCCTCCTCATTACTTCCGGCTCCTCTCTTCGCGGCTACGAGGGCACCTTGTGAAGCCGACGATGCTCGTGTTTCAACCATGTTAATTTCTCGCATATTCATCATCCATGAACTCGACGAGTCAACTTCATCTCTGAATTTCTCTTCTCTTTCTCTTGCTAATCACCGAATATCAGTTCTTAGCTTTTCCATAACATCTTCTAGTGGTCTTTTCTGTACATCTTTGCAGTTGTCATATGATGGCTGTCGGGTTTCTTTCTCATGAGTTCCCTTCACTACGGTAGCGCTTTCTTCGGACTCAAGTCTCCTGACCAGACTTTCCTTCTCAGGTTGTTGTTTTAATCTTAATTTCCCGGTAGTGGGACGCCATACCATCCTCCTAGCAGCAGAAGGTCTGGGACCGGATGGTCCGTCGACCAAATGTCCGGAAGGTGGTATCCTCCCTAATTTGTAGTCCCGAAATAACGACAATTCGGACTAGCTTTCATTCTCTTATTTGGCTTTTCCACGGCGATAGCGAGGTTACTACTCGCGGCCCAAGATGGGACTTAGTCGGCACCCGCCCTATCCTTCTTAAAATTTCTGATACAGGGCAATTTTCTTTCTTTGCTAACTTTTATAATAGGGTTTGCAGTCGAGCAAATGGCGTAATTCTAGCCCTTTTCTTACGGCCGTCGTTGTAATATGTGGGCTGAGGCAATGCAGAAGCAATCTTGCGGACATTTTCTTCATCCTCTGCGGCGGAGAGGGGATGGAATCTACTTCCTTCCAAAAGTGGTATGTATTCGAGCGGCGGTGTATACTCGGGCGATTCAGGATTTCCTCCAGAAAGCAACTTCGGCGGATTCGGCTTCTCTAGCAATCCTTCTACTTTTGTTCCTCCTCTGAATCCGTGTCAGTGGTGGAATTCTCGAGCTGGACCCGATTTCAAAAACAGAAGGTTTTACAGGAAGATATGTACCCTCCACGGCAACAAGTTCATCACAGTTCTGAATTTCCTTCCCCTTTAGTCTGACAGAAGCCGGGGTAGGTGCAGAGACAACTAGACCGGTGCGGGTAGCAACAACAGTCCTTTTGCGAACAACAGTACTCCTCTCAGTTGGAATCTTTTGCAGAGGAGGGAATTCATGAGTTGACTTGAGGTTAAACTCAATCAACGGCTTCTCAGTTTCCGGTATTTTGCTTGTGAGTTAAAAAAGAGTGACGTCAGGGATTTTGATGTCGGTGTCCCCGAATCCTTGTCCTAATCGAATGATTCCATTATCAAGCAGTTCGCCCTTGAAAACAGCTAGGTCCAGTCCTTTGACGAAGGAGAAGGTCAGTTTTGGGGCTTCCATTTCTGCATGGCAGATTCCAAGTGTTAGTCCCCGAATCATGCTTCTTCTTGTCGTAAAACTTATGACGCAAAAGAAAGAGTCCGAACACATTTTCGTTTATCTTAGCATATTTGTGATATTAAAAAAATTTGTTTTTTCGAAAAGATTTATTTGTTAGGAAGGAGAATTGTTAAAAGAATGAGAGTTGTAGGAAGGATAAAACGAATTGATTAGGAACTGGAAAAGGAAGAGAAAGTCTTGTAGAAACTTCTCGACCCACAAGACCGCTCCTAAAATAATACCTATTGGGGGTCCACCCCACCTCAGAAATGAGGTAAAAGGATCTCAGAACCTCTCTGTTTAGTCCAGATGAATTTGCTAAACTCAACTAAATGAGTTCCACACTTTCATTTAGACCGTGGGAAATCCCGTTAGCAACACGTAGGTTACATCATACGAGGTATTCCAGATCATCCAACAAGACGTTTTAATTTAGTTGTAATTGTAGTTTTGTATTCTGTTTGTGATTAAATTTTGAGTTGTTTTATATTTTAAAATATTGTGGCGGTGAATTTTATCTTGTAATGACTTTTAATTTAGTTTTGGTTTCAGTTTTAGGGGCTACCCTAAATGTGTGAGTTTTCATGCAAGAAAAGTAAGTGCATTTGCAATAAGGTAAATTGCAAGAAGGTAAATTGCAATAAAATAAAAGGGTACCTGGAGGGTCTTCCATTCATCCCAGGCTGCACTTAAACACAATTTAGAATATTTAAGCAAGTTCCTAGGTAAAGCTAAGGGAAGGGTTATGGTATAGTTTCTAATCCTATAGCTAGTCATTTCCTATGACGTCTAGGTTCTTATATTTTGGTTTGAGGATGATTTTCTTCATCAAAGAACAATTAAGTTCAATTGTTCTTATAAACATCCTATCATATTGAGGAAGTGCTTTAGACGAATCTTAAACATCTTTTCAATATTGCTAGAATTGTTTTAAGTCCAAATGAATTTAATTAATCAGGTGAAGTAATCGTTCGAGGTTTAATTAAGTTTTGTCCCCTTGCTCGATGAACTAGGACATTTGAATATCCTATGAGTGGAGTAATACTTCACTTAATGCTCCATTTAGGAGTTATGACAATAAGAGTTCTTGAGGGCAAACCGATGTTCAAGTGATTTGTGATTTTAATTTGATTTCAATTAATGGTTTTAAGTTTGGAATAGTGTTCAAATTGTTTTAGATTTACTTTTGAATTCTTTATGTCTTAAATGATGTTATATTTAATTCAATTTAATTCAATTTAATTTTAATTTAATTTAATTTGGTTTAGTTTTAAATTTAATTTAATTTTATTTATTTAATTTAATTTTAATTTTATTTTAACTTGATTTTATTTTTTATTTAATTTAATTTAATTTAATATGTTTTGATTTAATTTAATTTAATGTGATTTAATTTACTTTAATTTAACTTAATTTAATTTAAATTTTAATTTAATTTAAATTTAAATTTGGTTTTATTTTTAATTTAAATTTAAATTTTAATTTTATTTTATTTTATTTTCTTTTAATTTTAATTTAGTATTTTATTATTATTTTATTATTTTATTTTTTTTATTATGCTTTTAGGGATAATTTAATTTTAATTGATAAAGTATTAATTTAATTAAAATTTTAAAAGGGCTTAATTTAAATGTTATAATTTTTAATTTAATTTAATGATTAAGCATTTTAAGTTTTGAATTTGGATTATCATTTTAATTAGGAATTGAATATTATTGAGGTGATCAATTTAGGGATTCTTAGATTAAAGAATAAATTTCTTCCTAATAATATCCCTATTTTAATAATTCCAATTTTTTTATTCTTCCAAGTTTAAACAATTATTTAATTAAGGTTTATTTTAATTACTTTCAAATTGTTTGGTAGGTTTCTACCCTTTAAATACGTAAGTTTCAAAAATCCAAAATCAACTTAATATCAAATATTTTACCCACCCTTTTAATTAAACCTAAAATTTTTAATTATACGTTAAAATTTTAATTACCATTTTGCCCTTTATGATTATTAATTTTCTAACTCACTAAATTGAGCTTAAATGAATTTGAAATTTTTATGTGGCTTCACTCATATGTCAATCAAGACATTAGAGGAGAAAATGTGATTTTTCTGTATTTAAATTATTTATATAATTATTTTTGGTGGAAAATAAGAATTTTCAAGGAAAATTTAATAACATGACCAAGGGAAAGTTTCTGTCCTTAAGAAAATTATGGGACATTCCTAATGACCAGAGGACCACTTGTACCAATTTTGGTGAATTTTGGAATTATATTATCTTTATTATAATTATTTTAAATTTTGGAGTATTAATTAATTTTAAAATAAAATAAATATTGAAAAATGAATTTTATATTTTTTAAAAATCTCTCTGATATCAACGAAACCAGAGAACAATTTTAATAATTTTCTGATTTTTCTTTGATTTATTAGAATTATTTTAGTGGAATTGCTAGAAAATACATTTTTTTAAATTTTAAAATTACCTTAAGGCTTCAAAATTTAATATCTCATCATAGGGACCTAAGAAAAATATGTGGTTAATTCCTATGTGATTAAAATTCAAAATATAACATTTTGGTGAATTTTATTATTTTTGTGATTTTTATTATTTTTTTAATTATTAAAAATATTAAAATAATGCAAAAAATCAACTTATTTAGAAAATTGCAATTTTAATTTTCTTAAATTCCCCTGATATCAGAGAGGCTTCAAAACCAATTTGGTGAAATTTTGAAAAGTATTTGGAAAGTTATGAATTTTTAAAGTTTAAATTGGCTTAATGGCTTAATCAACCCATTTAGTAGGGCTAACCAAGTCCAATTGACTTCAATTTTTTATGGTGGGTTCCTCTGATCCTAAAGATCAGTGGAGAATTGATTTCAAGTCAATTTGATGTATGATTAGCTCTAATTAATTAAGGACCTATTTTGGGTGTTTAAGCCAATTAGGGTTATTCCAAGTGGATTAATTCAAAACCTATTTTTCCTAGAATCCTCTGGTCATAAGAAACATCCTCAAATTTTCCTAGAATTTATTTTACAACATGCTAATTATTGGAATTAAAATATTCAGAATAGTGACCTAGAATTGAAAAATCAATAACTCTCCATAGGGTGGCCTCGACTTTGTAAAATTCGGGGAATATTACCAAATTCGGAGGCTTCAAAGCCCTATGGTCTCATGCCATGGTGAATTTCCTATATGCATGGAGAATTAAAACAATGCGAGAGATTAAATAAATCATAGAAAATAAAATACTTAATGAAATTAAATGATTTCTTTTCCACATTATTCTCCTCTGTTCACTGAGCAAGAGAGTATTTTTATTTTATTTTTAGGATTTTTCTACACAAAGTTATGCATTTTTGAAGTTTAGGGAATTAAATAAATAAAAAAATCTCTATTTTTCTATTTATCTGAATCGGCGCCACGTCGACCTTAGCATCCCCGAACGACCACGCGGCACTTTCCGGTTCGACGCCGCCATCCGACTCAGCGCCACGCGGCCCGCGGTTCACGTATCATCTCTTGGTCCGACGCCATCTGAGCCGTCCGTCCGCGCGTGTATGGAATGAACGGCATCTGTTCATCGTCCCCAAGCCTCCTAGCCTGAGAACCGTCCACACTAAAACCCTAAGAACTCACTCATTTCTCAAAGGATTTTCGGGTTCTTGTGCTCTATGGATTCATCTTGAAGAGATGAACACATCTATACGGTGATCATGCATTGAAATGAAAGCATTTGGAATATACAATCTCCAGAGGCTCGGGATAAAGAGTTAGCTCATACCTTAGCTCAGAGAAGTGTGGCTTCGATCTGAGGGTTGTGTCACCTTCGATTGAGTCCAAACAAGCTCCAGATGAAGTCTCCCGGTGCAGTGAATTGTCCAGGTATGATTTCGACCACGAGCCGATTACAAAGCTTGGAGTACGGAACGGATGGGTGGCACGGAGAGGGGCTTTCACCTGGGAACTTCTCTTCTTGACCTTGTGCAGGTGTAGGTGAGTTTAATTTGACTTTGGTGAAGGATTTGGGAATGTCCTGTTCGGCTCGAGAATTGAGCTCCAAAATTGAGCTCGATTAATGGGGATTAGGGCGGGAGGACGAGTGGGGATCAAGTGCTCTAGGTGTGGGGAGAGTACGGAGTGATTTTAGCAGAGTTTCCTTAAGGTTTGTTCAGCACCTCTTCCATGGCCGAGAGAGGTGGGGTTTAAATAGGAGAGGCTGGAGGGCCTCTCAGGGGGAGTTAGGGCTTGGGATCAGCTGCTCTTGGCAGGATAAGAACAGCTACAATGGCCACTGGGGATGGGGCAGCTCAGCAGGTGGAAATTCCAAACTTTGGCTCCTCCCAAGGTCTCGGCCATGGTGTTTTCCGGCGACCCGGGCGGGTGGCCGACGGGCATGGGTCACCCTCGGAGTCCGGGTGGGTCGGGGCTGGAGGTTTGTGCAGTCAATTGGCCATGGACATGTGTAAAGGGCTTGGATTAAAATGGTATGGGGGAGAGGTCACTTTGGGTCCAAGTGGGTCAACCCACCATTTTGGGTTTGGTGCACCCTTCCAAGTTTTGGTTTTGGGCTGGGAGGATCATGTGAGTCAACCTACTAAAGGTAGTGAAGTCCACATCAAGGATTAGGTGGCAAAGTATGGTTTAGAGTGTATCATGTTTAAGGTCATATTGGGCTAACTTGGGCCAATGTTGGGCTAGGGTTGAAATTGATGTAAAATTAATTTTGGGAAATGTTTATGGGAGTATTTCAAAGGGTTTTTTTTACTTTGGTTGGGTTTTGATTTTGGGTTTTGGGTTTATTTGGGTTAGGTTAGGGTTTAGGTCAAAATTGGGCTTTTTAGTTTTGGGTTGAATTTGAGTGGGGTTTGGATCCAAATTTTGGGCAAATCATGTTAGTGTTTTGTTTGTGGGGATGTTAAGGAAGGATTAGAAAAGTTTTGTGGTTACTTGGAGTTGAATTGGGTTAATTTGGGCTTAGTTTGGGTCATGAGTCCAAATTGGGCTTTAAGGCCAAAAGTAAAATTGGATTCAAATGTCAATCAAATTGGACTTGGATTTGGTCTAGATTAGTGTTGGGAATGTTTATTTGAAGTTTAGAATTGAATTGGACCAGAATTTGGGTCAATTGGGTAGGTTCGGTTTGACATTGGGTTCACTTTGGGTTAAAATAGGTCAAATTGGGGATTTTGACAAAAGTGGGGTAAATTGACACAATTGGCCCATGGTGTAGTTGGAAAAAATGAAATTGAGAATATTTGGGATTTTTTGGGAATTTTCTGAATTTTTAGATTTTTGGGTCAAGACGGGCATTATGGGTATTTGGAGGGTATTGGGGGGTATTTTTAGAATTCTTGGTATTTTTGGCTATGAATGATCAATTTGAGTGGAGGGGAAATATTCAAGGTTAATTTTGGGGAATTTTGGGTGATTTGAGAATTTTGAAAATTTTGGGTAATTTCAAGGGTTTTGGGTAGGCTAGGCGGGTCCGGAGCCCCGGGGGTCAAAAATTGAAAATTTGCAAAATTGAAGATTGGGTAAATGTAAGTGGAATGAAATCATTTTGCTTGAGCCATGAAGCCATATCAAGCCCACATGAGCCATGAAGAGACTCATTGGAGGCATTCACTATGTTGTTCCTAACCCTCTTAGCCAAGGGCTTAGGGGTTAAGGATCATCCATGTGAATCACCTTCATGAGTCGGGAGGTCAAGTTGGGTATTGGTGTGGTTTTAGGAGGTGTTTGAAAGTGTAGTGCATAAGTGTAGTGTGTGTGTAAGTCAGCCCTCACCAGACCAGGCCACCAGTGAGCGGCTCTAAGCGCCAAAGAGTCCTATAGGAACTCATCCTTTAAACTTCCACATTTGATTTCAACCCTCGAGGTGATTAGGGGTCTACGATCGAGTTTGTGGAGTTTGTAGGGAGTTAAGAAGTGGTTTGAAATTCTAGGTGGTGGGTCCCAATTCTAATCCTCTAAGACAGTCAATGGAAAAGCCTAAGGCTAGATCCTAAGTACTAGAAAGAAGAGGAGAAGACCTCATCAGAAATGAGGTCAACAGTCTCCTTCCATGAAATCATCTGAGTGAAGTTACCAGAGATAGAGCTATTCTAAACTATTGCATTCAAGAGAGGAAGTCTATTGATGTAGGGAGCATTATTAATGATTCTGTAGAGGTTACTGCTCGTTCTAGCACATCTATTGGACTTGGTTTTCCATCTCTGATCTATTCTCTATGTCAAAGTGCTGGAGTAGTTGCTGAGCTTTCTGAGGAAAGGCTCAAGTCGACGAATCCTATAAGAAGAGAAAGCGTCAGCATTTATGATCGACTGCGAGGTAGGAGTTCTACTGCACCTGCTGGTTCATTACCTACTTCAGGTAGAGCTTCTACTTCTAGTCCCTCTACTTCTGTTGAGCCATCATCTACTTTTTGGGAAACCATGCATGATTAGTTCATAGAGCAGCAGAATGAGTTATTCTTAACTCACTACAGAGTAGATACTATAGACAAGAAGATTAATCATCTTTCTGAGTATACACAAACAAAAAGTGATTTTGATGCTGAGTATTCAGAGTCTTTAGTGAGATTTCTGAAGGGTGAGCATGATGTTCGCTTCCTACTTGTCCCAGATTTTCACCCTTTGTTGATCCTAAGGATATGGAGTTCTCTTTTGGTGATGCTGAAGATGAAGCTACAGACAGTGATTAGTAGCTTGACTTATCTCTAGAGATTATTGATTCTGTTTTTAGAGTATTTTCTTATTTTTTGTGCTGTTTATTGTGATGTTTGTTGTGAACTTTTTATGTTAAAACTGTTTTTAGATTATCTAATGTGTATTTAAGACTGAGATGTGAATGAATTTCTATAAAAGTTTATTTCTGTTTCAGCCTACTATTTAGTGTTCATGAATAGTTAATAAATTTACATGTTCTAAAATAAATTAAATTTTTTTAAATTTTTAGAAATTAACTCCTGCTTTGCAAAACTTTTCTATATATGCTTAATCATTTATGTTATATTCATATTGAAGCATGGTGTAGAAGTAGAAGTTAGTTTTTCTTTACTACATCATTATTGTACTTAGATTAATTCCTGTTTATTTCTTTCTCTCATGCTATAGAAAATTTCATAATTTATATTTATACTAAAGCTGAAGTTTGGGGGAAAGAAAAATATATATCAAATTTAAATATTATTTGTCCTTAAAGAACTAATATTTTCTTTAAAAATATATATTAACATAACAAAAGGAATGAAAAATCTATTTAAGATTACCTAAAATTTTGAATTTATAAATAATTTAGTAAACTTAACTAAAATTTCAAAAATTTTGATTGATTTTAAGAATAAAATTGTTTAGCTTAAAGAATAATAAGAAGAAAATTTTTCTATTTATAGTAAAAAGAATTATATTTTTGAAATACTAAGGAATCAAGATTATTGCTTGAAAAAGAAAAGATTGAAATAAGTTTTGAATAATAATAAATTATTAATGTCATATTTATTAAGTAAGAATATATAACTTTTTGAAAATAAGTTAAGGATAGTGAAGCTCAAAATCATTAACAGACTATCCAAAAATAGTAATCCTCACTTAAAAAAAAGGATTGAAAAATAATCTTGAAAAAAAAAAAGAAAAAACGTGAGGAGAAGCTTGAGGAAATGCATAATAAAAAATTGACTTCACATGAATTATCTTATAGTAAAAAAACTGATTACATTTTTAACTTAATTTCTATGAACATATATTTTTACTAGAAAAATATTTCATGAAAATCTTCTTATTGTAAATATTTTATGTGACCTTGATACGATAAACTACAATTATTTTTGAAATAAATGACAAATTGGAAGTCTTATGATTTGATGGTTAAATGTTCTTAAGTTCTTAAAATTAAACTTAATTAGTGAAATTTGGTTAATGATTTGCAAAAGCATTTATAAAACCAAAAATTTTAAGGATTCTTAAATATTTTAACTTCATTCCAAATGTTATCTATTTTATGTAATTAAAAGGGTTACTTGAGGACAAGTAACGTTTAAATTTGGGGGAATTTGATCTACCTAAAAAATACCCATTTTTATGCCTTATTTATGATTCAATTCTTCAGGATATTATGCTTTAATGAAAGGTATTTTCATGTTTTTGGATGTAGATGATTAAAAAAGAGTCCAAGAAAGAAAAAGAAGGAAAAAGGAGCAAAAAGGAGAAAAAATGGAGCTTATGGAGCAAATTTTAGAATTATTGGCCTGGCGCCAGAGTTCGGCGCCTAAGCGCCAGTTCGATACAGATGCTGTTACGTTTTTTTGATGACTTTGGGCAGTTATTTTGACAGTGATAATCGGTTATTAGAGGTTCTAGAAGACTGGAAGTTACTCCTAATATAAAGGACATGTGATACAATGTATTTGGACACAAGAAAACGGTCTGGATAGCGAAGAGGTATGACCCAAAGTAAAGGGGTGTGAAAGACATTGTCACAGAGTCCGGTGCCTAGGCGCCAGATCCCGACGCCTAGGCGCGACAGTTATCTTCTAGAAGATACATTGAATTTGGATAAATTTTGAAGAGGTGTCTTAATCAACCCCTGGTCAAATTAAGAACTCTATAAATAGGAGCCCATTCTACAGAGAAAATGACACCAAAACCCCCCTTAGTACACATACCCATTTTAGCATTCTCTCTGTCATCTCTAGTTTTAATTAGTCTCTTCCATACTTATGGTGCCACTTTATTCTGTATCTAGTGTGTTTATTTTGAGTGTTTATTATGTGTTATTGTTGTTGGAGTCTTTCATCATTGCTTTGGAGTCAGTAGAAGTTAGCGGATCTCTTGAAGGAACACTTCAGATAAGTATTTGTACTTTGGTTGAAAGTTTTATAAATATGTTTTGTTGTGTTATTTCAATGAGTTCTGAGTAGTTAGTTATCTTTCTCCTTTCAGTTATGAAAAGATTATAAATTAAATAAATTTTGTAGGAGAATTAAGTATAAAATATTTTTAAATATTGTGATGATATTAATAGCTGATCTTAGTTTACAATTTAAATTAGCCATTTAATTTGTTAAAACCCGTTGAAGAATTTTGAGACCTATCCGGAGATAAATTCTTAACTAGTAGATATCACATGAATCCTTAGGTAATCGCAGGCTATACGCGGATTGTTTAAGGTGAAGTGCAAATAAATAGGAAGATATTATTTATTGGGCGTAAAATTAATTAGTTTTTAGAGTGACAGACTAAATTCTAATAATTTGGTTTATGGAAAGGTAACGGGTCACTAGTAGGGCCGACCATAGCCACCCTTGGACATCTAGTAGTGTGAGCCTAGATTAACCCATTCTACTAATAAAACATCCTGAGCTTAAATATAGATCAGTCAATGTTCTTTGAACATAGACCAAAGGGTAAAGAATATGAATGCTTCTATTTGGCACAATACCATAATCTTAATTCTCTACAAAAGATAATTAATCTATAATTCTTGGATTAGTTGAAAAAGGAGAAAGTCATTTTTATAATTGCATTGAATTTTAATTACTACTTACTTTACTTTCCTGCTTATTGCTTGCTTTCTTTTAGTAAAAAATATTAGTTAATTAAATTTGAATATAAAAAAAGAGTATATATTGCTTTCTAAAATTTCAAAATATCTCTTACTTTTTATTTCACTATCCCTGTGGGATCGATAACCAGGATTTTACTAGATCCTTGTATTACTTGAACGATACGTATACTTGCATTTAAATTGTGACTTTTACAATAATAAAATTTAAATATAAAATTATAAAAGTAAACCTTGCACATCAAGTTTTTGAAGCCATTTGCTGGAAATTAAACATTCTAAAAAGTGGTATCAAATTCTTGTATTCTAAAGCATATTTAAAGTTGCATCGCATCAGCTGGCACCTAAGTGCTAGCTAGTGGGCACCTAGGCGCTACTTCACCAGTGAATTTTGGGCACCTAGGTGCCCACACTAGAATGGGCAGACAGAGAGACTAACACATTAGGCGGCAGCCCCGTGGTGCCAGAAACTGCCTGGGTAGTTTTCCACAGTTCCTCCGCACGATTTGGAGGGTTGTTCAACCCGATCAAAAAGCTCTTTGTCGAATAAGAAGGGGCTTCTTGGTGTCTTTTTAGTGAAGTGAAGATAGAGTTTGTTGTTTGAAGCAATAGGATTGGTTTTCTTATGCATTTGGTCAGAGATTTGAGTTGTAGTTTAAGGAGAGTTTGAAACAGAGAGAGCAAGAAATCCCAGGAAGAGCATTCTGAGAGCTTTATAAGGAGATAAAAAGCTAATTATTGTGTGATTTCTATTATTGTATTTCTAAAAACATAATTACTAGTGGATTTTCTTGTTTCAAATGATGCTTTACGGTGTGTTCTTTATGTTTTCAGAGTAGATCTCATTTACTTTTCCTTGTAATTGTTGAGAAGGTTGTGTAGGAGTGCAAAGTACTTCAAAAATTAGTTTAAAATCTTGAATGTGATGGATAACCTTCTAAATTTTATTTACTTTTCATTCTGGCCAAGTGATTAGTCAAAATGTGTTGTGATTCATAATGACTTGGAAGAGCTATGATAGAATAACTAGGTTATTCACATTGATCTATAGGGTATGGTGCATGTACTTTAAGGAGATGCAAATATTAGAGATATACTCTTTGATGGGTTCAAATTGGTGTTTTAGGATTTAAAACCAATTTAAACAAACTTCTTTATGTAGTCAGGAGAGGGTAAAGAAGAGAGTTTATCCTATTTGTCACTAGCCACATTCACAATTGACGCTTTACATTTTTTACACTACCACTTAAACCACTATAAAAGAAAGTAGATTTATAATTGAAAATCACCAAACCAACTAGATAAGTAAGATTTTTATAGAATTTAACCTTTAAACAAGATTGCAATTCAATAGTAGTGTGTAGAACCTTTACTTAATTTCATTTCTAGGCTAAGAACTAAACCTAGTAGGCTAGAACTTCCCTTAAGTCTAATTCTCTCTCTTCCTGTGGGATTAATATTCCTGACTCAAAATTCGTATTACTAATACAACACATACACTTGCGTGAGACCCCTACACTTAGAATTAGAGCTGACATGAAGTTTTTGACGTCGTTGTCAGGGAGCGATGATGTAGTTAACTTATGAGAATTTTTGTTGAAATATTTAGACCTAGACTTGGAAATATGTATTATTAGTCTTTGTGTGTAATTTGCTTGTTTGTTTGAAAAAAAAAATTAAAATAATTTTTATGTGTTTGTGAGAAACATACTGGTTGAGTCTTTAGTCAGTGAATTGTCGGCATATTTTTAGGTTGAGTGTTGTATTTTTGAAAAGGGGTCGCCTACAGAAATTGTCGGTGAATTTTAAATTTTAAATTTAATTTAAATATATGTAATTTGGAAAGTAACAATTGATTTTGAAAATAATTTTAAATTTGAAAATTTTAAGATATGAAATTAAACCGATCTCACATCCCGAATAGTTTATTTAAATGAGCACCGTATCACAAACCGTGTATCTATCCTGAAGAATAGACACACTGCTTGATGATGGGGCTCGATTAAATAAACTAGTAGGTTTGTGACATCCGTTTGGTCTGCGAACCAATCTTATATGCCAACAAGTTCCTCTGCTTAATACAAAGAAATTAAGCAGGGTTTATATTACCTGGGTTCTTAAAATTCCCTATTCATTTAAGAAAACTCTCGATAATGATCAGTGATTTTGCTTTCAAGAATTTCAAAGTTTAAGGTTTTCAAAGGATTAGATTTTGGAAATTTGAATAGGGATTAGCTCAAATTTGGAACAAGTTTATTTTAAGAGTCCAAAGGAAGAGAAGTAGGAGAAGCTGAGGATCCAAGAATAATCTTGGCAACTTCCCAAACTATCCTATTGTTTGGTTTCAATTTGGGAATTTAATTTTTTAATCCTACCAATTTTAATTAATTAGGACTTATATTTATATAATATAATCACACAAATAGCCTCGAAGATGTGAGGGTTTATGTCGCACCAAACGATTACCTCGGAGTCCTAAGACCGGTTAGGGCTTAATTTACATGACATGATCATGCAAATGCCTAACGAAGAGTTGAGGATTTATGTTGCACTAAACAAACTACCTCGAAGCCCTATGGCTTGGTTATTTAATTCTAAGAAAGGTTTAGCTGGTGTAGATCTGAGTTTTGCTGAAGTAGATGGCTGTGCTGCCCACTATGCTCCGAGCTCCTCATTGTTGCAGAGGTTTAGTTTTAGAAGGTGAAAATCAGGAGATGAGAAAAGTGTTTTGGTCTAGAAAAAGTCTTAAGGTTCAAATGTATTTAGTGTTTTAATTATAACAAATCTTAAAGTTGATTAAACAGAACCGATTAAGATCCCATGGTTCCGTCATCCCGGCACAGTTATTTTCATCGAATTTACTTAGTCCAGATGAATTTGCTAAACTCAACTGAATGAGTTCCACACTTTCATTTAGACCATGGGAAATCCCGTTAGCAACACGTGGGTTACGTCATCCGAGGTATTCCCGATCATTCAACGAGACGTTTTAATTTAATTGAAATTGTAGTTTTGTTGTTCTGTTTGTGATTAAATTTTGAGTTGTTTTATAATTTGGAATGTTTTGGCTGTGAATTTTATCTTGTGGTGACTTTTAATTTAGTTTTGGGTTTAGTTTTGTGGCTATCCTAAAGGTTTCAGTTTTCATGCAACAATACTGTTTATCAAGCAAGAAAAGTAAAGCGCACTGCAGGTAAATAAGTTGCAATAAAGTAAAAGCGTACCTGGTGGGTCTTCTCGTCATTCCAAGCTGCACTTAAAACATATGTCGAAGCATTTAAATATTCTGCAACAAGTAGGTAAAGCTAAGGTAAGGTTTTGGTTGTCTACCAAAATCCTATCCTATTGCTAGTCGATTCCTATGACGTCTAGGTTCTTGTGTTTTATGGATGATTTTCTTCACCAAAGAACAATTAAGTTCAATTGTTCTTCTAAAATATCCCATCATATTGAGGAAGTGTTTAGGACGGGTCCTAAACATCTTTTCAATACTTCTGGGATCATTTTGAGTCCAAGTAAATTTAGTTGCACAGGTGAATTAATCATCCAGGAGTTTAGTTAAGCTTTGTCTCTTGCTCAGTGAACTTGGGCATTTGATTACCTGATGAATGAAGTAACATCTCACTTAATACTCCATTTAAGAGTTATAATAATTAAAGCCTTTAGGGGCAAGTTGGTTTGTTGAGAATTTTAATCATTCTTAATTTGAAGTTTGAGTTAATGGTTTAAAGTGATTTAGTTTAATTATAAGGTTTTAATTAATAATTTTAAGTTTGGAATAGTGTTCAAATTATTTTTGGTTTAAATCTTTATACTTTAAGTGATCTTAATATTTTAAATTAATCTTTGGTGTTTCAAATTCACTTAGATTATTCATATATCTTAATGATTTGGTTTAGGTTAATTATGATATTTTAAGTTAATCTTGATTAGTTTGATTTTTTATATTCTTAATTATGAATTGACTTAATATTTCAAATTTGTTTTACTTTTATTATTGAGTTATGTTAATTTAAAACAATTTAAATTTAATTTAATTGAATTTAACTTAATTTAATTTTAATATTTTAAATTTAATTTAATTTAATTGTTAAAATGTTAATTTAATTCAATTTTAATTTTAATTTAATTTTTACTCAATTTAATTTAATTTAATTTAATTTAATTTTTAAACCACTTAATATTTTGAGCTTTCCTTTAATTTAAGGGTTATTTTTTTAATTTTTAGTTTACTTAGTTTGGATTATCATTTTAATCTTAATTAAGAGTTAAATATTATTGATGTGATTTATTTAGGGATTTTTTTTATTAAATAATTAATATCCTCTCAAGTTATATCCCTATTTTTAATAATTCAAATTTTCATTAATCTTCCAAAATTTAAATTGTTTATATAATTAAAGTTTCATTTTTGGTTTATTAAAAGTGATTGATAGGTTCCCACCCTTTTAATTTCCCAAAGTTTTAATCATCCAAGAAAGATAAAATCAAATATTTTACCCTCCATTTTAATTAAACCTAAAATTTTAATAAAGGGGTTTAAATTCTTTAATTACCTTTATGCCCTTTTATGCTTATTTATTTCATAACTCACTAAATTGAGTTCAAATAAACTTGAAATTTTTATGTCACCTCACTCACATGTCAATTAAGACATTAGAGGAGAAAATGTGATTTTTCTGAATTTAATTTATTTATATAATTATTTTTAGTAAAAAATAAGAGATTTTAAGGAAAATTCAACAACATAACCAAAGTAAGGTTTCTGTTCTTAAGAAAATTATGGGATATTCAAATGACCAGAGGACAACTTGGACCAATTTTGGTGATTTTTTATATTATATTTTATTTATTATAATTATTTTGAGTTTTGGAGTGTTAATTAATTATAAAAAAATTAAAGTTGAGAAATGGATTTTATATTTTTCTTAAATCTCTCTAATCTTAAGGAGTTTAGAGAAATAAATTTTATAATTTTTTTATTTTTCTTTGATTTATTGGAATTAATTTAGTGAAAAGGTTCGAAAATACATTTTTTAATATTAAAAATTGTTTTTAGCCTTTAAAATTCAATATCTTAACTTAGAGACTTAGTAAAAATATTTAGTTGGTTTTTAAGTGATTAGGAGTCAAAATGTGACATTTTTATGATTTTTATTATTTTTGTGATTTTTATTAATTTTTAATTATTTAAATATCAAAAAAATCATTAAAAATGAAAAATTTTAGAAAATTCCAATTTTAATTTTCATAGACTCCTGTGATATCAAAAAGCCCACAAAACCAATTTAGTGAATTTTTTAAATGTATTTTTGGAGCTATGAATTTTTAAAGTTTAATTTTGATAATGTAGCTTAATTGATTCAATTAGTGGGGCTAATCATTTCCAATTGACTTCAAATTTTTATGCAAGGTTCTCTATATCCTAAAGATCAAAGGAGAATTAATTTCAAGTTATTTTGATGTGTGGTTAACCCTAATTAATTAAAATTCAATTTTGAGTATTTAGGCTAATTAGGGTTATTCTTAATGAATTAAGCCTAACTATAATTATCCTAGGGTCCTCTGATCCTAAGAAACTTCCCCAAATTTTTCTAGAATTTATTGAGCAATATGCTAATTATTGGAATTAAAATACCAAAATAGTGACATAAACTTGAAAAATACATAACTTACCATAGAAATAGCCTCTGACCTTAAAAAATTCAAAGAATATTTCCATGATCAGAGGCTTTAAAAGCCATATGGTCTCATGCCATGGTGAATTGTGTATGCAAATGGAGAATCAAAATACTCAAAAAAGTAAATAATTAATTAAAAATAAAATACTCATCAAATTAACCCAATTATTTTTCCACATTGTTCTCCTCTGTTTACTGAGTAAGAGGGTATTTTTATTTTATTTTTGTGATTTTTCTATGAAAAGTTATGATTTTTTGAATTTTATGTTCAAAAATAAATCAAAAATCCAATTTCCCTGGGGGCCACGTGTCGCTCCGTGATTGGCTGGCACGTTTCTGCTTATGGATGAAGCTCTCGTCTAACAGCATCTCGGCCGTCCGTGCGATACACATGTGATCGGACGGCTACTGCTCCTCTCTCCTAGTTCTATTCACCCAAAACCGTCTCCCTTCAAACCTTGATATCTCACTCATTTCTCAACGAAATTGAGTAATTTTTTTTAATGATCGTATAATCGAGTAGCACACATCTATACGGTGATGATATACTTAAAGCATGTGAATATTTACAGAAATTTAAAATAAGCTCGGTTGGAGGAGAAAAAATTTGATACCTTTGTCCAAGAGGTGAGGCCTCAATTGGAAATGATTGGATTGAGCTTAGGAGTGCTTGGAGAAGCTTTGGGAACAAATTAGCAGAGTTTTCCCAAGGTAATCTTTTGCATCTCTTCTCTTTGGCCGTGAATGGAGCTTAAATAGAGGAGTTTAAGTTCAAATTGGTCAAAGCATGAGGTTGGGCTTGGTTCACCTTTCCATGGTCTGATTTGGGCTGAGAAAAGCTCCCTTGATTCAGCTTGATTAGTGGGGAGAAGTCACAATCCAAGTACAATTAGGCTTAAGCATGGGTTAGGGGAGACATGAGAGTGCTTAATTGCTTTAAGGGAATCAAGAAAGAGGCTCCTCCTCTTGCCCAATATCGTATGGTCACATGAACACCACTCACATGGCTTGCATGGGGCTTAAGGATGGCTTCATGGCTAGCCTATGGCTTGTCCATGGCTTGGTCAATTTTCATGAAAAAAGGTTAATTGGAATTTTTTGAAAACTTTAGATTTTTGATTGGTTTTGTCATGATGCTATTTTGGTTTAATCAAAATGATGGGTTTTGGACTTAGGGGTGATTTAAATCATAGGGAATGATGAGGGAAAATTTCATGTGGGCTTTGGAATGAAATCTGGGCTTTTGAATTTGTTGGAAGTGGGCTTTTTAAAAAGGTTTAAGGAGGTGGGCTTTAAGGTTTGAAAACAAATTGGTAGATGCAAATTTTGTAAAAGATTTGGTCAAAAAAATGTTGGGTTTAGTTTAGGGATGTGTAATGAGTGATTTGGAACAAATTTGAAGTGATTTTGAGTTGAATTGGGTTTAATTTGGGGTTTTTCAGTAAAGGGGACAAAGTGGGTCAAATTGGGCTAACTTGGTTTAAGGTTGGGCTAATGTTGGATTTGATATAAAATTAATGTTGAGAAATATTTATGGGGTGTAACAAAGAGTTTTCAATTTTGGTTGGGCTTTAATTTTGGGATTTGGGCCTATTTGGGTTAGGTTTGGGTTTAGGCCAATTTAGGGGATTTTGACTTTGGTTTAGGTTTGGGTGGAGTTTAGGTTCAAATTTGGAGAAAATCTTGTTAGTGTTTTGTTTGTGGGGATATTAAGAAGGTTTATGAAAAGATTTGGGGCAAATTGGAGTTGAATTGGGTTGGTTTGGGCTAAGTTTAGGTCATGGGCCAAAATTGGGCTTTAAGCTTCAAATTGGAATTGGATCCAAATGTTAATTCAATTTGGGCTTGAATTTGGTCTTAATTGATATTGGGGATATTGAATTGAAGTTTAGAATTGGATTAGCTCAACATTGAGGTTAATTGGAGTGGTTTGGTTTGACATTGGGTTCACGTAGGTTAAAAATGGGTCAAATTGGGGGTTTTGGTAAAAGTAGGTTAAATTGACAAAGATTTCTTATGGTGTAGTTCAATAAAATGAAATTGGGAATATTTGGGATTTTTTGGAATTGTTTGGGAATTTTTGGAATTTATGGATTTTTTTGGTTAAGAAGGGCATTTTAGGTATTTGGAGGGTATTGGTGGGTATCTTTGGAAATTTTGGTATATTTGGCTAAGGATGATCAATTTGAATGGTGGTAAATGTTTAGGATTGGTTTTGATGAATTTTGGGTAATTTAGGCAATTTCGCAAATTTTGGATAATTTCAAGGGCATTTAGTAGGCTTCGTGGGTTTAGGGCCCCGGAGGTCAAAAATTGAAATTTTGGAAAAATGAAGATTGATCAAGTTTGATTAGAATGGAATCACTTTGGTTGAGACATGAAGCCATATCAAGCCCATAAGAGCCATGAGAGGACTCATTTGAGGCATTCACTATGTTGTTCCTAACCCTCTTAGCCAAGGGCTTAGGGGTTGAGGACCATCTATATGGATTACCTACATGAGTCAGGAAGTCAAGTTAGGTATGAATGGCATTAGGATTTGGAATGTGTGTGAAAGTGTAATGTGTGTAGGTCAAACCTCACCAGACCAGGCCACCCAGGGTAGTCCTAAGGCCAAAGAGTCCTATAGGGAACCCATCCTTTAAACCTCCGCATTTGATCTTGACCCTCCAGTGACTTAGGGGTTTACAATCAAACTTATAGGGTTTGCAGGGAGTTAAGAAGTGTTTAAATTTCTAAGTGGTGGGTTCCATTTCTAGTCCTCTAAGATAGTCAAAGGGAAAGGCTAAGGCTAGATCCTAAGTACTAAAGAGAGAAGAGAAAAGACCTCATCAAAAATGAGGTCAACATGAATGCATACTTCAAGATCTATAGAAGATAAACCCTATGATTTAGAACTTGAAAGAACTATTATGAGAATTAGAAAATAAAAAAAACAATATGAAATTGTAGAAGAAATGATGAACAATCAATAAATCAATTTAGATATCTAAGAATCAATTAATGATCATCATAGTGTGCATAGACCATAAAGACATTACGCAAATCCTACGACAGATAAAATTTATTTAAGTATTCAAACCCCTATTGTAAAAGCTAACACATTTGAACTTAATTCTACTACCACCCAATGGTATAGAAAAACCAATTTTTGGGAACCCCGTCTGAGAATCCAAAGTTACACTTAGCAAGTTTCTTAGAACTTTGTACAACATTTAGTTATAATGGTGTATCTAATGACGTTGTTAGGTTTCCATTTTTTTCCTTTTACTTAAGGAATATTGACAAAATGTGGTTGAACTCATTAACACCCTGATCAATTATGACGAGGGGTGATTCAACCCAAAAATTCCTAGCGAAGTGTTTTCCGCCTTAAAAGAGCTAGAAAATGCCCACGTCATGCACTGCCCGATTAACTGATTCAGAATTTTTATAATGGTTTAGTAGGATCCCTTAAATCTAATATTGAAACTGCCCCTGGTGGATTGCTGCTATTGAGATAATTTTGATGATGCTTATTCTATGATTGACGAAATGAACACTAACAATTTCTAATGACATTCAGAGAGAGTGAATGTTAAGAAGGTAGTTACTACTATACATGACACAGATGTGCTTTCAATTCTAACTTCTCAGATAGTAGCCATATCTAGGAGCTAGACCAATTTGGAACAAAGAAACCACAAGTACCTTTAGTAATTGACAAAAATGTATTTGGAAAATTAATTGATGCTAATAATTCTTCATTTGAGATCTAAGATGTAATTAACAACAAAACTAACAGCCCTTATTCTAATTTATATAACCCAAGTTGGAACAGTTATCCTAACTTTAATTAAAACAACAACTTTGGTGGTGAAAATCAGACTATCCAGAATAATACCAAATACAATTTTTCTTATCTTCCATGATTTAACTCTAACCCACAATTCAAGGAAAAAAGTTTTCTTGGGAGGAAGCCATATTGCAGATGGGGAATCAACTATAAATTCAAAGTGCAGCAATTATGAATATAGAAAACTAGTGGAGACAGTTTGCTAACTTACTTAGCAATAGTCTCCAAGGACTCTTCCTAGCAACATTGAGATTAATGCTAAAGAGAAGAATAATGAGCATTTTAAAGTTGTTATGTTATGGAGTGGAAGAGAATTAGAGGATGTAGTTAAGAAAGATGTTGAATTGAAAAGGAATTATAGAAACTGAAAAACCTGTGTAGGATATTTCTAAAAGCTTAGAAAAACTAGTCTCACCAACTAATATTAACATTGAAAAACCACCACCTCCATTTTCTTAAAGACTCCAGAAACATAAATTAGATCAACTTTTTTCATGATTTTTGGAAGAATTTAAGAAGCTGACTATTAATATTCCTTTTGCTGAGGCTCTGGAGAAAAGGCCCGGTTATGTAAATTTCATGAAATAAATTCTAAATAAGAGGAGGAAGTTTGGAGATTTTGAGACAGTATCACTTAGTGATGAATGCAATGCCATCATTCAGAAGAAGCTTCCTCAGAAACTTAAGGATCCTGGGAGGAAGATAATGTTTTATTTCTTGTTATATAAGATGATCTTGTAAAGGTAGATAAAGTTGTATTTCTTGTTCATTTCATTATTTTGGATATGGAGGAAGATAAATAAATTCCCATAATATTAGATAGACCTTTCCTAATTATTAGGCGAGCCATGATAGATGTGTAAAAAGGTGAATTAACTATGAGGGTAAATGATCATGAGGTTTCATTAAACATATTAAAATCTTTGATGTATTCTTCAGAAGGAAATAAAAATGCATGTTTTCATATGGATTAAATTGATTATTTATATAGTATCCATATTAAAAAGAATTGTTAAGTCAAAATGGTAGAGTCCGAATTGAATGAGGAAAACTCTGTAAACTCCGTAAATGAATCCACTCTACTGGTAGAAGAGAATTCAAAAATTTTTCGGGAGTTGTTCGAAATTCTAGATTTTATAGAAAATAGTAAACCTCTTATTCTTTCTATTGAAGAACCCCCCTGAACTTGAGATAAATATGCTTCCAAAATACCTAAAATATGCTTATTAAGGGAAGTCATCTACATTGCCAGTTTTTATATCCTCACATTTGACAAATTTGTAAGAGGAAAAATTAATGGATATTTAGAGGAACTATAAGAAAGTTTTCAGATGAACCTTAATAGATATAAATGAGATTAGTCCCTCTATATGTATGAATAAGTTTCTTCTATATATGTGCATATGATTTTGATGGAAGATAATCATAAACCCCGGGTAGATCCTCAAAAGGGATTACACCCAATCATGAAAGAAGTAGTTAAAAAGAAATTATTCAAATAGCTTAATGCAGTTATTATCTATCCTATTTTACATAGTGTCTGGTTAGCTCAATTCACTATGTTCCTAAGAAAAAGGGAGTGATGGTGTCTGTAAATGAACATAATAAATTAATTCCCACTAGACATGTCACTGGGTGGCATATATGTATAGATTATAGGAAATTAAATTTTGCCAATAGGAAGATCACTTTCCTTGATCTTTTCTAGATCAGATGTTGGATATGTGGTGTAACTTTTTTAATTTGTCAAAATTTATGAACTCGCATATATATATATATATATATATATATATATATATATATATATATATATATATATATATTGATTTAGTTTTATAATGAGTCACACAATTAAACACAAGTATACGTATCGCTTAAGTAATACAAGGCTCCAGTGGAGTCCTGGTATATCGATTCCACAGGGAGGCTTTAATTTTATAGCGTAGCACATAAATCACTTATCGAATCACAACACAATTGAAAGTAAGTTTAATTCTTAAAATAAGACAACAGTTGCAATTACTATTTCTACCAAAATACGTTCTAAACTATAGAAAGTTAAACTAACACAATTCTAAATTTATAACAAAGTACAGTTGCAAGAAAGAGTCTTCCTCATTTCCATTCATAATGTGATGATTATTGTGACATAGATCAGTGATGCTAATGTATTGTGCCAACTAGGAGCATTCCTATTCTTTACCCTTATTTCAACGTAAAAGAACATTGGCTAATCCCAAGTTTAGTCCCCAAATTTGTGGTTAGGCTGGGAGGATACTGGCTCTCACTCCAGAGCTCCCACTTCCATTCACCTGAAGGCTAACTTTCAGTTCAATTTCCAAACAGTAGGACCAAATTGAGGATTTTAGCCTATCACTCTGAAATCTTCAATTCTACGCCCATTAAAGTATATTTTCTTTTTTATTTGCACTCAATCCCCAAGAACTATGTCTCTCATTCATGGATATTGAATGTGACATTCACTTTTGTTGTGGAACTCATAAACATTTTGGAAAATATGTTTCCCAATAAGTTCTAATAATTCAATTGGCCAGATTAAAAAGTAAATGAAGTTTGAAGTGAAAAGGTCATCACAAATTCTCCATAATAAATCGACACATCATTTCTATATCACAACATCAACACATCACATGAAAAGGAGAAAGACAACGAAATCTACTCAATACTCATGAGAAAAAGATGACAAAAGATGGATTTTATATATATAAACAATGTCATACAATAGAGTAAAGAAAATACAACTATCTCAAACTCTTCCCCAGGCGAATCTCAAGGAATTCCTTTGACTCCTCTTCTTTCTTCACAATAACACACAATTATCTCTTTAAAATAGTAAGGAAGAAGAAATCTCTCACTTTCCCTCTACTCTCACACTACTTAGAAGAGAAAACACAAAATCTAACTTCATACACTAAATGGAAAGAAACTCTCTCTAAACTCTAAACTCTTCTCTTCTCTTCTTCCCCTCTCTCTTAACATGGCTCAAAAAGTGTTTAAATTTGGACAAAATAGAATTCCTAAAGGTTTCCTAAAGCAACCCTTCAAAATCCGGCCAAATACATTGAATCTAGTTCAAAATCGGGATTAGGCGCGGTTTGGCGCTGGATAGGGCGCTGTTTGGTGCATTATTCCTCCAAAATGGTCACAACTCACTGTAAAAAGGCGCTGTTAGGCGTTGGTGGCATTGTCATTCGACGCTAGTTTAATAAAATGCACTTTTGTCCCTTTTGCTCCATATTTGCTCCTTCTCGCTTCCTTTTGCTCCAAAGCCCTAAAATCATTGTACCTGCATGAAACAATAAAAAATACCTTCATTAAAAGTGTAATATCATAAAAATAGGAATGAAATGGATAGTAAAAAGCTACAAAATTTTTAGTGGATCAAGATCCCCAAACTTAACTATTACTTATCCTCAAGTAATTTTAGTTTATACATAAAATAATGATCCAGTGCAATGAACTTTTATTTCTAGAATACCATAATTTTGATTTAGATAAGTACAATAGTAAAATTTGAGAAAGGTCTTTGAATAATTCAAGTAAATTCTGCAGGTGTAAGACTATTTAGTAGTCAAGTCTAAGAGTTTTAGTCTTCTATTCATTTCAAAAATGACTGTAGATTGTCCTATTAATGCACTTAAAAGGATTACATGAAAAAACGTTTATGAGAACACTACTAGTAAGGATGCTAATCCACACATATAAGTTCAAAAAAGTAAATAAGTTTTTCCCTTTAGTTAGGTCTAAGTGAAGCTAATTTTTGATTAGGCTTCTCCTCAAGCTTCTCGTCACTTCTCTTTTTTTTTCTTTTCTTTTCTTTTCTTTTCTTATTCTTGTCAGTGAGGATTACTGTATATGGATAACCTTTAATGATTTTGAACTTCACCCTTCTCATCCTAAATTTGAAACTTACCACATTCCTTTACCCTATAGGCATTTCTTTAGCTTATTAATGATTCATCATAAAGTCTCATTCCTTTCATTTCACATAAAATTTTAATATTCTTAATATTTCAAACATACAGTTTTTCTTACTTTGAATAGTTAACTACAGTTCTATTCTCTTATACCAAATATCTTATCCTACAAAATTACTTTTTATTACCAGATACATTCATTCAACTTTACAAAATACTTAAATAAAATCAAAATACAATTATCTGAAATTGACTTCTATTACAGGAAATCATGTTAATAATTTTGAAAATATTTTTAAATGAGAACAATTATTAGTTAATTCTTTCCCTTCCCCAAACTTAGATTTTTGAATATTAATACAATTTATATGGGAAGAAAGAAAAATATAAACATTTAACTCATACCTCGATATGCGGGCTTTTCATACCTTTGAGTTGAAGCATGTTTTTCTCCATAAAGTAGATTAGTAGACCTGAAATAATTAGAAGCATTTCTATACACAAATATGAGTTAGAAATTTATAAAGAAGAAGTTTAAAACATGAAACATAAACTAACACACAACATTAACATCTAACTGTTACTATCACAAATTAAACTAGCAAACCAAACACATGAAAACTCTACTGTAACATCACATACATCACAAATCAACAAAAAGTTTGCTACAAACACAACCAAATACACATTACATCACAGATACTAATCAGAAAGAGTTTCGGGTACATCATAGATACATCAACTAATACAAAATAAACATCAAAGAGAGTCTTAGGTACATGACACACATCACATATACAAATACAAAGTACACTGAAAAAATAAAAATACACAAACTAACAATCTTCATCCTCTGCAGAAGCTCCACTATCATCAAGTTCTGCAGGCTGGTATGGAGTATACTCAGGGTAAGTAGGAAATATTGTGCTAGTGTCTCCCCTGAAAAATCTCATATGTGCGTAACACGCCTAAAATATATACGCTTTTTGCTATATCATTTTACTTATTTTTTAATGATATTACACCTTAAATGAAGGTATTTTGTATGTTTATTGGTTTTAGGTATAAGAAATGGTGATTGGAGCAAAAGGAAGCAAAAACGGTGCAATTTGGAGCAAAAACGAGCAAGAAATGAAATTCTGCCCTGACACCTTTCGATAAGTCTTTCGATGCTTAATATCTTTTATACTTCTTGCATATTTTTGAATGAGATTACACTTTAAAGAAAGGTTATTTTTATGCTTATTTTGTAGGGCTATCTGTTATGAACGCAACGCAACTGAAATGGGGCGAAACGAAGTTGAAACGGAGCCAAACGGAGCGAAACGGTGGAGCTGCACAGCAGCCTGCTCACTGACGGAGAGATCGATCTCGCCGATAGCTAGAATTTCCCGATACCACCGAAATATGGCCAAAAAGGCCGCCGACAGCGGCCTCGAACCCGCCGACAGCAGCCCGGACAACCATGAACCGACTTTTGGCGGTTTTAGGCTAATATTCGACGTATTTGGACGCTTTTTCCAAGGGGTGCTTAAGGAAACTCTTCGGAATTCGTCTATGCTCTTTAAAAATGGCAAATTTGTGTTAGAAATGGGTAGATTAGAGAGAGAAAAATTAGATGAAAGGAGAGAAAACTTGGAGGAATGTTTAAGATTCTTAGATTAAGAGTAGAAATGTAGATTTCTATCTTTTTGGAGAGATTGGAGAGGAGATTTTGAGAGAATTTGTAAAGGATTTCGCTAGCATTGCATGGATCGCTGGGAGACTTTGTGGGAGAGATCTTCTTCTTTCTTTCAAGGGGAAAAAGCTAAGTATTATTCTTCATTATCTTATAATTTTGTAAAGATTTATTTAGTGGATTTGCTTTTGTTAAATGAAGTTTTCTTTATGTTTTCTTCGTGCTTTGTGACGTATCTCTCTTACTCTTTCTTCTTCTTTGAAAATAGTGGCATAAGAAGATTATGTCATTGTTTTCATTTTACTTTTCTTTTGCAATGAGTAGAAATCATGTTTAGGATTTTGTGATGCATGGTAGAAGTGAATTTAATTATAAATGTGATGGTTTTTACTTGCACTTAATTTACATTGCAATAAGGGCCCATTGCAGTGTTAAAATTCGTTGTAATTGCATTGTCCCAAATGGGCAGTGTAATTCTCAACAAAGTGAAACCACATTCAAATTCCATGGATGGTGAAGTTCATGGGGATTGAATGCAAATAATTAGGGAAATATAATTATCGGGCGTAGAATTGGAGATTTTAGAGTGACAGGCTAAAATCCTTAATTCAGTCCTATCATTTGGGTGCTGAAGTGTAGATTGTTAGCCCTCAGACGAGGGGAACGTGGGAGCTCCGAAGTGAGAGTCGGTATCCTCCCAGCCTAGCCGCAGATTCAGTAACCAAGCATAGGATTAGTCAATGTTCTTTATGCCTGGACCAAAGTGTAAAGAATAAGATTGCTCCTATTTGGCACATACAATATTAAATGCATCTCATTCCTATACATTATCTATTTCATTACATAAGAATAGTAGTTTTTAATATCTCAAAATTCTCCAAACCAATTCATCCAGAAAGGGTTATCTTCAGAATTATTATTTGCATTTAGTTATAGTTACTATTACATTTAACACTTGCATTTAGGAGTAGTTGCTAGATAAAACACATGTTTTATCGACATTCCAACCTAAGGAGTAATTGTAGTAGACTAAAATTTAACCAAAGACTTCTTACTTCACTTCCTCGTGGGATCGATACTGGGGTTTTTAAAGAAAACTCTATATTACTTGAAACAATACGTATACTTGCGTAGTACCCCTAGTGTGTATTCTAATTTTTATATCATTTAAGATTTTGCATACTAGCCGCCATTTATAAATCAGGTCAAGTTTTTGGCCATCTTTTGGAAGTTAATTTACTGCATAATTGCGGGTCGGGACAAGTTTTTGGCGCCATTATCGGGGAAGTAAAGAAATTATTTACTAGAGTAACGGACTATTTTAAATTATTTTAAAAAAATTGTATGCAAAAATTTGGAAACGAAAATTTAATACCTTACGATTCAGAATTAGAGCGTACAATTAAAAGAATTAGAAAACAAAAAAGAGAAATTATAAATTTAACACAAATGGCAAATATACCTGAAAATGAAATATCAATCAACCAAGACCATTACGAGATTATGCCAACCCTACATTAGATGAAATTCATTTAACTATTCAAAACCCTGATGTAGCTGCTAATTCATTCGAACTTAAACCTGCAATTATCCAAATGGTACAAAATAATCAATTTAATGGTTCACCTACTGAAGATCCTAATTTACATCTTGCTAGTTTTTTAGAACTATGTGCTACTTTCAAATATGAAGGAGTATCTAACGATGTTATTAGACTTAGACATTTTCCTTTTTCTTTAAGGGATAAAGCGAAAATGTGGTTAAATTCGTTAGCACCTGGATCTATTAAAACTTGGGGAGAATTATCACAAAAATTTCTATCCAAATATTTTCCACCATCTAAAACTGCTAAGCTTAGAAATGATATAACTTCTTTTAGTCGATTTGATGGAGAGTCAATTTATGAATCTTGGGAGAGATTTAAAGAACTTCTTAGGAAATGCCCACATCATGCGTTACCAGATTGGTTAATTATCCAAACTTTCTATAATGGATTAGTAGGATCTTTAAGATCAATCATCGATGTTACTGCTGGAGGATCATTAATGTCAAAATCATTTGATCAAGCCTATGCACTAATCGAAGAAATGGAAACAAATAATTTTCAATGGCCTGCTGATAGAATGAATCCGAAAAAATAGCTAGTATTCATGAAAATGATGCAATATCTATGTTAGCTTCACAAATTGCTGCTATATCTAAGAAATTAGATCATTTTGGAATGAATTACTCTCCAACTATAACAGAAGAAAATTCATCTGGAAAACTTATAGAATCCCAATCTCATTATGAAACAATTAATGCAATTAACAACAGACCCAATAATCCTTATGCAAATTATTATAATCATGGATGGAAAAACCATCCTAATTTTAATTGGAATAATAATACAACTAATCAACCATGGATAAATAATTTGACACAACAATTAGGAAATCCACCTAATCAAGGAAATCCTAACTATAAACCTAATTATCCACCTAGATTTAATAATAATAACCCTCAATTTAAAGATAAGAAATTATCAATAGAAGAATTAATATTAAATATGGGTCAACATTTACAAAATCAAGGAAATTAACTACAAATACAAGAAAACTAATTACAAAATCAAGGAACAGCTATAAAAAATATTGAAACTCAACTTGGACATATCGCTACTGCACTTAATAATAGAATACCTGGAACATTTCCTAGTAATGTAGAAATAAATCCCAAAGACAAGAAAAATGAACAAATTAAAGCGATACAATTATGAAGTGGAAAAGAATTAGAACCTCGAATTCAGAAAGAACTTGAAAGTCAAAAAGAGGAAGTGGAAATTGAAAAGGATAAGAATCAACAAGATCCAAAAACAGGACATAGATTTAAAGTAAATGGACATAGATTAAAACCATATTTTGAAAACAGACGACCAAATTTTAAAGAGGTTTTAATGCTTAGTCAACCTGAACACTAACTGAATTAGGTCGGGCTGATGACGTTAAACTAAGTGCTTTATGGGAGGCAACCCATAGTAGTCTTCTATTTTTAAATGTCTATATATTAGTGAGTCTATATTATTAAAACAAATCTTACTACTCAAATTTTTATTAGAATCATCACAAAAATTGAACCTATTGGATGAGATCAGAAAATATACGGACCAGAGCAAAAACGGGAGTTTTTTATGAATCTCACCGACAGCGAGCCCGAGCCCGCTGACAGCGAGATCGTGGACATTACTTCAGTCAGTTTTATAACTAAGTCGCCGACGGCGAGGAACTTCCCGCCGAAGGGCAGTTAAAAATTTGGTTTCTTAAAGATTTTTCGTGCGGTTTTGGACTAATCTAAGTCATTCCTTCATAAGAAATTGTTCCAAATCCGATTTTACACCATTTTCTTCCTTAGGAACGACTAGAGACCAATCCATTCCATCCAAAATGGCCTCCAAATTCCTAGAAACCACAAAAACTGAATTTTTCAACCGGAGAAAATTCGTCATTTCGGAGGCACATCAAATCTTCAACAAAGGCTTGATGAAAAAAAGACTTATCAAAGAAAGAGGATTCGTCAATAGAGGAGTAGAGAATTCTACTACAAAAATTGAAGAAATGATCGCACAGCGGCATTGGGAGGTATTTTGCTATACAACATCCGTTGTAGTTATACCAGTAGTTAAAGAGTTTTACTCTAATTTACATGCGATCAACAATGGAAATCTGTACGTCAGAGGAAGATGGGTAACATTTACTCCTTCAAGGGTAAATGAATTATTTTCTATAGAGAATACCTCTGTTTGTCATTATTCCAACTTTGTGCCTTCAAGATACAATATGAACGAGATCTACAGATACCTGACCGACGAACCAGATGATTGGGAGTTACGAGAAGACGGGTATGTCAGTTTTTCTGCATCACTTCTAAACCCTGTTTCAAAGCACTGGTATTTCTTTATATCATCAAAATTATTACCTACCATTAGAGTAAATAAAGTTTCAAAGGAATGCGCTATTTTAAACTACTGTATTCAAATTGGATTACCTATCGATGTTGGATCAATAATAGTAAAGTTTGCATTGGGATTAATTATGCATGGGTCAGTGCATGGACTTGGACACCCATCTACTATATTTGCTTTATGCAGTCAGTACCAAGTTTCTTATGAGGCTTGGGAAAAAGTACTTTTACCATGGAAACCCCTGGATCCTACTGATATGTTTCCCACTTTGGATAACAATGATGAGATCACCATTATTTCTGACAAAGCATCACAGAACAATCCTTTAGCAAGGCCCTTTACTAAGAAGAATAATTTCATTCTGAAGAAGATTAAAGGATTGGAGAAAGAATTGTAAAATGTGATGAATTCTATTGACAATATCTCTGATATGTTTGATCATATTGATTGGAAAATGAAGGAGCACTTTGATCATACTGGACAGCTGGAGGCCAGTTTTATTCATTTACTAAAACAGAAAGGATGGATTAACGAAGAATCTACTGCAGAATTCCCTTTCAGGCCTTTCTACAATTTATTTGTGCATCTGTGTCGCATCGAAAATATCTGAGAAGATATTAGTTCGGACACTGAAGAGTAGGAAAGATTTCCATGTTTATGTTATATTTGTATATATTTATGTGTGTGTTTGATTTGGAGTTAAGTTTTATTATGAGTCGAAGTTTGATTTGATCATCTCAGATTTGATGAGATTTTATGTAAATTGTTATGTCTCAGCATTTAGAGTATTGTGGTGTGGATTGCGATGCTGAATATTATGGATTTAAACATTTAGGTTAAGTATGTGTTAAAGTTATTAGTGTGAAAAATTGTAAGTTTCATCATCCCTTTCCTCAAATTTTCGAAAAAACTGACCTAGGGCTTGAGAGATCTCGGATTTGAAGTGATTTCAAGACTTTTTGACACCGGATTTCATCTTCCCTTGGTAAGAGCTTCACTCCTACGCAAAAAATTTTGATTTTCACCATGAATTTCTTCTACATTGGGATATTTTGAAAAATTTTGAAATGTGAAGAAAATACTTGGAAGAATTTCATAGAAATTGATTTAAATGAATTTTAGTTGTTGTAGGAAGCCTTCTTAGTAATATTTCAGAGTTTAGTTAAAACTTTTGTAAATTTCACAGATCGAGAAATGGCTCCATGACAAAAGCGACTAATAGAATATGACGAAACTCGATTCATTAATGCGAGAGCAAAAACTCGATATTTTAAAAACATACAAGCAAGAAAATGCATACAAGATCTAGTTTTCAAGAATCCAGGAGGAGAAGTAGAACGAGTTATAAAGGAGCGAGGATGAGAAAACTTCTGCTACGTAACCAACAGAGCAGCTGTAGAAGTTGTGAAGGAATTTTATACAAATTTAACACAGGCTGAAGATGCACCGGTTAAGGTTAGAGGATTTTTCGTAGATTTCAACGCTGCTAGAATAAATGCTTATTATGAAGTACGAAACACCTACATGAGCGAATATGAAACTTTTGGAACTATGGAAGGACCACTGGAAGAGGTGATCGACTTTCTCACTGATGGGAAAAGAGTCTGGATGTTAAAGTAGTGGGAACGGGTAAACTTCTCTCTTTCTATGCTAAATGCAACATCTAAAGCTTGGCATTATTTTATTTGTTCTACTTTGTTACCTACCTACCACCATAGTGAGCTAACAAGAGATAGAGCAATTCTGAATTTCTGTATTCATAACCAGAAAAGTATTAATGTGGGAAATGTTATATATAAAAACATATTAGCCACTGCTAGAAATGAAAGTGGAGGAGGACTAGGACATCCTGGTCTTATCTATGCACTTTGCCAATTATCTGGGGTAGAGGCAAGAGATGATGTGGAATGGATAGAGCCTATGAAACCCCTTACTCAGGCTAATATAAAGAAATATGAATCCCACGAAGGATGGAGATCAGGAATGAGAAGTTACATGCCTTAATCAAGTAGAGATATCCCCTCTACCAGTTATGATCCTCCTCAGCCTACCACTCCTACCCTTCAAGATCTGATGAATGAGTTAACCCTGAAGAAAGAGTTTTGAGTTATTTGGAGAAAATATGGAAAGAATATTTGAGCATATAGATCAAAGGATCGGAGGCTTGGAGAGAAGGCACGATTATGATAGCAAATATCTCCAGCAACATTCAGAGCACGAGATTCCATACTATGAAGCTGAACGTCGATATAGGAGTGGTGATTTAGATGTTGTCTTTCCTGAGTGCCCCCGATATTCACGATGCCAGCTGCTCAGCCTTCTCAGCCTGGAGATCAGGGTGATGACATAGTTTGGGATTTCGATGCAGAAGATTAGAATCTTTATTTAGTTTGTTTGGTTTGTTTAGATTTGTTATTGTGCAAACTTTATTAATTCTGTGTGTAATATTTTAGAACTTTCTGTGGACTTTGGACTTAGTATGTTTGTTGGTTTGCTTGAGCAATGATATTAAATTTCTTATGTGTGTTAGATTAGTTGCAAATTATTATATATATATGATGTTAGTCTTTCTTTAATGTATTGTTTAAATTTTAAATGTATGTGTAGTAATAGATTAAGTTTTCTTTGTTATGTTTGATACTTATTTTAAAAATTTCCATCCCTGCACTTTCATTTTAAATATTATATGTGGAAGAATACTAACAGTACAGGTTCTGTAAGTAATGAAAAAGCCTGCGAAAATTTCAAAGAAAAGAAATACTTAAAGCTCAAAGGTATGATGAATTTTATTTATATACTTTCCCTTTTTCACTATGAAGTAAAGATAGAAAAATTTAAGTTTGGGGGAAGGTAAAAATACAAATTTAATTATTACAATTGTTCTCAATTTCTATTGTCAAAAATTATTATTAAATGATTTTATATCGTAGTTTTTCAATTCAATAAATATGAGTTACTTTATTTAATTATTATATAAAGTTAAAGAAAATATTTCTAGTAATTAAATTAATTAATGGAATAAGATATTTGGTTAAAAGTAATAAGAATATAGTAAACTATTTAAAATAAGGGAAACTATATTCTAAAAATTGAAAATTCTTAAGTATTTAAGTGAAAAAGAAAGGATAGAAACTCAATGAAGTAAAGGCTATGAAATATATATAAGCAAAGAAATAGTTTAAGTTCAAATTTAGGAAGAGAAATTCAAGTTAAAAATTATTAACAAGCTATCCAGATACAGTAATCCTCACTTTAAAAAGAAAAAGAAAAAGAAAAGAAAAAGAAAAAGAAAAGAAAAGAAAAGAAAAGAAAAATATAAGTGAGGAGATGCCTTATCAAAAATTGGCTTCAATAGAATCAACCTAAAGAGTAGAACTTAATTATTTCTAAACTTATATTTATGGATTAGTATTTTACTAAATAGTGTTTTCTTGAACTTCCTATCATTTAAATATCTTAAGTAATTTACTATTTTAAATATAGTTGTTCCTGAAATAAATAGAAAGCTAGAAATCTTAGAGCTGATAACTAAATAATCTTATCTCTATAAAGTTAATTTAATTACTTAGAAATATTTCTATTCAACTTTATTATAATGTTATTTAAATTTAATTCATATATTATCTGGATTGAAAAATTCTATTATAGAAATCATTATTATTATTTATTTAGTATTAAAATTACTTGAGGACAAGTAATAATTAAGTTTGGGGGATTTTGATCACAGAAAAATTAATTAAGAAATTCATATCTATTTCTGATGAAATTGCACTTTAAAGAAAGGTATTTTCTTTATTTTATTGCAGGAATGAAGATTTATAAGTGATGGAAGCAAAAAGCATGAAATGGAGCAAATTTGGATCAAAAAGGAGGAAATTCATGCAAATATAACTACTTCGCCGACAGCGAGCTCAAGGCCGCCGATGGTGAGATCGAGGCCGCCGACGGCGAGATCGTGAGGAGAATTTTCTGAAGGAATTATAACTACCTCACCGACAGTGAGATCGCGTGGTTTGAAGACCTTCTAGAAGCCCCACTGACGGCGAGGTCGTTTCTCACCGACGACGAGCTAGTTCAAAATGCTTACACATTGAACCTGGACACTTTTTGAAGAGGTGTTTAAGCACCCCTTGAAACTTTGCTTAACTCTATAAATAGAGGCCGAATTTTAATGTCTTAGTGTGTCTCTGGAGTCTTCTATGTGTGTCTTTTGAGTCTTAAAAAGTTTTTCTAGAATCTTTTATGTGTGTGTTTAGTGAGTTCATTAGTTGAGTGCTATATAGTTTACTGTACTAGAAGGAAAAGTCAAAGGAACTTCAAGGAGTCTGCTTGTGGAGGAAATTAAGATAAGTATCTTTGTTCATTGTTGTTAACTTTAAATGAAATCCATGCTTTGTTTTATTCCCATGAATTCTGAGTAGTTTTCTTAGTCTTTCTCCTTGTTTAAGAAAATTATTAGATTGATGAAATTTAATAGAAGCACATAATATAATATTAAAATAAATTGTGATAATTTTTACTTAAAATTTAATTTACTTTCAATCTGGCCAATTGAGTAGTTAAAATATGTTGAATTATCAACTATAGTAAAAATTACATCCAATATTCAGGGAAGTCAAAATCCTTGGAAGGAGGGTGCAAATAAATAGGGAAATATTAATTAGCGGGCGTAGAATTGGATATTTTAGTGTGACAAACTAAAATAGTCAAATTTGGTCCTACTGTTTGAGAGCTGAAGTGTAGATGTTAGCCCTCATGTGAGGGGAACGTGGGAGCTCTGAAGTGGCAGCCAGTATCCTCCCAGCCTAGCCGCAAATTCAGTAATCAAACATAGGATTAGTCAATGATCTTTGCACCTGGACCAAAGGGTAAAGAATAGGAATGCTCCTATTTGTCACAATACAATATAAAAATTCTATTTAAATTCATCATTCACTTAATTTTCTAAAAACAAGGAGAAGGATACTTTTTTTGAATTATTTAAATCAACTTATTTCAAGCATTAGTTTA
Source organism: Papilionanthe hookeriana x Papilionanthe teres (assembly GCA_022702705.1). Classification (NCBI taxonomy): domain Eukaryota; kingdom Viridiplantae; phylum Streptophyta; class Magnoliopsida; order Asparagales; family Orchidaceae; genus Papilionanthe; species Papilionanthe hookeriana x Papilionanthe teres. The sequence goes on along the minus strand of CM040439.1, from coordinate 65,340,483 downwards.
CTTTAGTTGCAATAGTTACTTTTTAAATTTCGTTTACTATATTAGTAAGTAATTCCTTTAAATTTAGCTGATAACAAATCTGTTAAAAACTTCCCTGTGGGATCGATAACCAGGACTCCACTAGAGCCCTGTATTACTTGATACGATACGTATACTTGCGTAGAATCCACATTATACATTAAATCATATAACTATATTTAAAGCGGGATCAAGTTTTTGATGTCGTTTCTATAAACATAAATTGCATACATATAAAAAGTGGGTCAGTGTGTCATGATAAGATATCTCATATTCTCTCCATCACTTGATAATCATCATTTACCTTGTTCCTAACTTCTAGTCCCTCTACTCTAGTGTTCAACCTTTATAACTTATCTATAACTTCATGCAGAGTAGGCTCCCTAGATGTAGATGGTCTATCATAACTAGAAGAATGCTCATCAGCTTTCTTACTCTATTTCCAACTTACATGTGCTTCATATGTTTTCAGATTCAACTTAGTAATGGGCTTCAGGGGATAGATCACCTCATCATTATCTTCAATCACTACACTGGACTGAATACATAAAGTATGAATCAGGTTGGGGTGTCCTAGTCCACATGTAGTCTCTCCTTTTGAACTTGTCAAAATAATTTTATGAATAATAGACCCAATATTTATATTCTTCATGTTCTGAATACAATAATTCACAACAGCTCTATTAACTGTAACCTAGCTGTGATGATTGTTAAGCAAAAGTCTTGCAGAAATAAAATAGTGCCAGCCTTTCGATACATGATTCAAAGTAGAAAGTGGAAAGTTAACTTTTAGCCTTTTTTTAATCTTCCACTCCCCTTTGCCATCAGTCAAAAAGTTTACAATCATATCCAATGCTTCATTCGTAATAGGAAAATTTTTGTATTCACAAGAAAAAGGTGCTCTTAACTGATAAATGCATTTATGCTGACAGGGGTTAATTCAACCATTTGGCCTCTAACTAGAATGTATTCACTCTCAAAATAATATAGATTTGCATAAAACTCTCGAACAATACCAAGCATTACTTCAGCATTGAAATAACAAAAAATCTCCCATCACCGACTTGCAATAAGTTCTTCGAGCATACCTCCAAGGATTTTAAAGGCTCTCTCTTGAATAAATTTCTTATTGTTAATAAAAGTACTAAAGCTATAATAAGCCTTGAAATTCACAAATTTGTTTTCATCATACTCAAATTTCTTCTTCCCCTTTGAAATTCTTGGAGCCATTTGTCTAAAAATACCAAATTTATCCAAATCAATTTTAAAATTGTAATGTAATGGACTCTACGGTAAATTTAAAAAGATAAGAACTCAAAATCCATGAAAAATCTCCAAAGTTTCTCCAAAAACTTCAAAATTTCAAATCTTTCTAATGTAGAAGATTCCCACGGTTAAAATCGAAAAATTTTAGGTTAAAGTATAGCTCTTACCAAGAGAAAATGAAATCTGAACTTTTCCGGCCACGAAATCGCTTCAAATCCAAATGCAAGTGAGCCATAGGTGTGAAAATAGGCCTTGGCTGGAGGTAGAAGATGATGGTTTGGGCAAAAATGGAAATTAAATTTTACCACTAGGAAGATCACTTTCCTTGACCTTTTCTAGATTAGATGTTGGATAGGTGGTGCGACTTTTTAAATTTACTAATATTTATGAACTCAAATTTAGATATATATATATATATATATATATATATATATATATATGTTTTAGCTTTATAATGAGTCACACAGTTTAACACAAGTATATGTATCATTCAAGTAATACGGGGCTCTAGTGGAGTCATGGAAAATTGATCCCACAGGGAGGCTTTAATTTTATGGCGTAGTACAAAAATCACTTATCAAATCACAACACAATTACAAGTAAGTTTAATTCTTAAAACAAGACAACAGTTGCAGTTACTATTTCTTCCAAAATACATTCTAAACTCTAGCAAGTTAAGCTAACACAATACTAAATTTATCACAAAATTCAGTTGCAAGAAAGAGTCTTCCTCCTTTTCATTCATAACGTGATGATTATTGCGACATAGATCAGTGTTGCTAATGTATTGTGCCAAATAGGAGCATTCCTATTCTTTACCCTTATTTCAGCGTATAAAGAAAAATGGCTACTCCTAAGTTTAACCCCTAAATCCGTGGTTAGGCTGGGAGGATACTGGCTCTTACTCCAGAAATCCCACTTCCCTTCACCTGAAGGCTAACTCTCGTTTCAGTTTCCAAACATTAGGACCAAATTGAGGATTTTAGCATTTCACTTTGAAATCTCCAATTCTACGCCCATCAAAGTATATTTCCTTATTTAATTGCACTCAATCCCCAAGAACTATGTCTCTCATTCATGGACATTGAAAATGACCTTCACTTTTATTGTGGAACTCATAATTCTTTTGGAAAATATGCTTCTCAACAAGTTTTAACAATTCAATTGGCCAGATCAAAAAGTAAATGAAGTTCTAAGTAAAAAGGTCATCACAAGTTCTCCATAATAAATCTGCACATCATTTACATATCACAACATCAACACATCACATGAAAAGGAGAAAGACAAAGAAATCTACTCAAGACTCATCAGGAAATGATGACAAAACATGGATTTTATATATAAAAATAATATCATACAAACACAGTAAATGAAAGACAACTTATCTCAAACTCTTCCCCAAGTGAATCTTATGGAATTCCTTTGACTCCTCTTCTTTATTTACAACAACACACAATTCTCTCTTTAGAATAGTAAGGGAGAAGAAATCTCTCACTTTCCCTCTCCTCTCACACTCTTTAGAAGAGAAAACACATAACCTAACTTCCTACAATAAATGGAAAGAAACTCTCTCTAAACTCTAAACTCTTCTCTTCTTCTCCCTCACTAAACTTGGCTCCAAAAGTGTTTAAATTCAGTCAAAACTGAATTCTCAAGAGTTTCCTAAAGCAAACCTTCAAAATCCGGCCGAATACATTGAATCTAGTTCAAAATCGGGATACGGCGCGGTTCGGTGCTGGATAGGGCGCAATTTGGTGCATTATTTCGACAAGACGGTCACAACTCTCTATAAAAAGGTGTTGTCCGGAGCTAGTGACAACGTTGTTCAGCGCTAGTTCAATAAAATGCACTTTTGTCCATTTTTGCTCCAAATTTACTCCTTTCGCTTCCTTTTTCTCCGAAGGCCAAAAAATCATTGTACCTGCATGAAATCATGAAAAATATCTTTCTTTAAAGTGCAATATCATCAAAAACAGGTATGAAATGGATAGTAAAAAGCTATCAAATTTTCAATGGATCAATAGGCTAGCTAGCTATCCATATTTTTTCTTTAAAGATGGATATTCTTGGTATCATCATATATTTGTTGCTCCTAAGGATCAAAATAAGACAATGTTTACAAGTCCTTATGTGACTTTTTTTTTTGAAGAAAGTCCTTTGGATTATGTAATGCATCTGTTACATTTCAACGGTATATGAAGTCTATTTTCTGCGACCTAATTGAAAAGTGAATAAAATTTTGTGTGGATAATTTTTTAGTGCTGGTCCTTCATTTGACTATTGTTTAGATCATTTAGTGAAGTTACCAAAATACTGTAAAGAGAGTAACCTTGTTCTAAATTTAGAGAAGTGCCAACTTATGGTGTCTGAAGAAATTTTCTTAAGACATCAAATATCTAAAAGAGGCATGGAGGTGGACCAAACAAAAGTTCAAGTTATTGAAAAACTACCTGTATCTACTACTGAGAGAGGGGTTAGATGTATTTTTGGACATGTTGATTTGTATCGGCGTTATATTAAGGATTTTTCTAAAATTGCTAAAGATTTATACCATATATTAGAAAGGGATGTTTTATTTAATTTTGACCATGAATCCCTAAGTGCCTTTTATACTCTAAAAGGGAAGATATTATTGTTTCACCTGATTGGGGCAAACCATTTAAGTTAATGTGTGTTGTAAGTGACTATGCTATTGGGCAGTATTATGATAAAAGCATGATATAATGATTAAAGATATATAATATGTCAGTAAAACTCTTTATGAAGCTCAAATTAATTATACATCTACTGAGAATGTGCAATTGACTAAAGTATATGATTTTTATAAATTTAGGTCTTATTTGATTGGAACAAAATGTATTATTCATACTGACCGTTATGTTATTTGATATCTTATGTTAAAAGAGGACACAAAAATGAGATTGATTAAATGGGTCCTTTTTATGCAAGAATTTGATATTGAAGTGGTGGGTAGGAAGTGTACTGAGAATTATGTAACTATTCATTTATCAAGACTGAATCAGGAGAATTCATGTGAATATGAAGATGAGATCAATGAGAATTTTTCTGATGAGCAACTATTTGCTATTACTGAATGGCATATTCTATGGTATACCGACATAGTAGATTTAATAGTTAGTTATATTATTTCATATAATCTGACACACCATAAATGGAAAAGATTCGTCCATGACGCTAGATATTACATCTAGGATGACCCATATTTTTATAGGAAATGTAAGGATCATGTGATTAGGAGATGTGTACCCTTACAAGAAACATGTAAAATTATTAAGAAATGTCAAGATTCAGAATTTGTGGGATATTTTGGAGTTGATAGAAATACTTTTAAGATCTTGAAATTTGGATTTATTGACCAACTTTATTTAAAGATGTGAATGAATATGTTAAACCTTGTGATAGATGCAAGAGAGTGGACGATACTTCTAAGCCTGATAAAATGCCCCTTAATTTTAATTTGAAGATTAAAATTTTTTATGTTGGAGTTCAGAATTTATGAGACCCTTTGTACCATCGTTAGGGAATTTATATATTTTGATAGCTCTGGACTATTAATCAAAATGGATTGAGGCAGTGACTCTTCCAAATTGTGATGCTCAAATTGTAGCGAAGATCTTTAAAAAGGATATCTTTAGTAGATTTGGTATGCCAATAGTGATCATTAGTGATGAGGGGAGCCACTTTAGGAATGAAAAGAATGAGAAGTTAGTTACTTAACATAGAATTAAATATTGAATTACTACAACAAATGATCTTCAAACAATTAGTTTAGCAGAAGTATTTAATTGAGAAATCAGAAGGATTTTAGAAAAAACGGTCAATGCTAATATAAATGATTGGTCTTTGAGATTAGATGATACATTATGGGCTTATATAACTGCTTATAAAACACCTATAAGAATGTCTCAACTTTGGCTCATATTTGGCAAATCATATCATTTACCAGTAGAATTATAATATAAAGCTTATTATGATGTTAAAGAGTTCAATTACAATATGTGGAATGCTGATGAGAAAAAATTACTACAATTAAATGAACTCGATAAAATTAGATAAGAATATTACAAAAATACAAAAAAATTATAAAGAGAAAATGAAAACGTGGCACGACCAAAACATTCTGATGAAAGATTTTGAGCCTGGACTGGAGGTTTCACTTTATAATACACGATTGAAATTATTTTTAGGAATGCTTAAGTCCAGGTAGTCATGACCATTTACTTTAGTAAAATTGTATCCTTTTGGCGCAATTGATATTAAAGATCTTAAGAGTGGTAGGGTATTTAATGTGAATGGACAGAGACTTAAAATCTATGTTGGAAAAGAGAGAGTAATGATAAATGAGATTTTAATGTTGGGTCAACTGAGTAAATATCTGGATTCTTCGGGATGAGGACAATAAACTAAGTGCTTCTTGGGAGGCAACCCAATTTTTTGTTTTTATTCATATTTGTGAATGATGTTTGTTATTGTGTGGATTGTTTGTATTTGTTTGTTATTGTTTAATTTTGTGATTACTTTGATTTTATTAGGATTGTGTGAATTGAGGAAAAGTGAATCCTTAGTCTTCTCGTTGTGACTGGACATTAGTGTGGCTTTTGTGGTAGTAGGAAGAACCTTGTCCTCTACACCCTAGTCCTTAATCAAACTTAAGGATTTATCAAAGACATATTGAGTTTGGACATAAAATTGATCCATCTCAATTTTTTACTTCTTATTTCTAACCTTATTTTTCTATCATGATGGTTTGATAAACCAGCTATCAGAGGGGCATGTAGATGATCTTCTCATTAAACTGATAGAGGTGCATAGTTTATTGGATAATAGTCCTTAGAGGTTGGTAACACATAAGCCAATAGTAAAGATACTAGATGGACCTAAATATCTTTACAAAAATGTGTAAAACAGGCGATAGTCAATAGAAAGAGATTCCATTGGAAATGAGGAATTGGAGAAGGGAGATGTGATGAGAAGGGGGATGAGTGATCCTCATTTATAATTAGCATAAGATAGTGTATTTTTTATTAATGTATGTGATTAAGACCTTGGTAAGGATCGAAAGTTCCAAATTAAGAAACTAGGACCATCTGAGTTGGGCACAAAAGCACCAGTGCCGCTGGCACCAAAGTGGCCGAAGTAGACTTGACATCTTGGTGCCAAGGCACCACACCTTAGGCAGAGCAGTGCATAAGCATTTCTATCACGTTGCCTAAGCGTCGATTCCCACTTGCTCAAAAAAATCAACCAAACTAGTTGGATTTTGTCATTTTCATGAAATTTCCTCCATGGCTCTTCTTTGGTGACTAAGAGGCGATGCATAAGGACTCTCTTTTCATTCCATTTTCGCTTGATCCTTGAAGATTTGTGTGTGGAAATCACTTCCATGAGGTAAAACCCGCTCCTTAAGCTTGTTCTTACTATTTTAATATGGGTTTTTCTTGGATTTTTGGTGGAGATGGTGAAATTGGGGAATTTTTGAAAGAATCCTGATTTAGCCCATAACATGCATATAGTTTGCATCCACATTGATTTTTAGCCTCATTCCTTTTGATTTTCATCATTTTTACTTTAGTATGGCTCCCAAAACTAAAGGAAGCTAGTCTAAATCTTCTTTGGATTAAAAGAAGTTTGTATGGTCCAAAGCTCAGGAACGTTACAACTTCTTAGTGATAAAGTAATTGATTGCAGAGAGGGGATTCACTAGCTATGGGGGTCCAGCAGAGAGAGTAATCATAAGTAGAAAATGGGAGAAATTTTATTATAACATCTTGGTTGCTGCAATATTTTCATTGAGTGATATCCCTTTTTGCTTCTATGCAAATTCTACTCTTACTAATGATTATCAAGATGAAGTTATCAAATCTTTAATTGATAGCAGAGGAGAATGCAAAGTTAATGAGAGATTTAAGATCAACTTCTTCGCATTCAAATTTAATTGGATTATCGAAAGATTGACATTTTTTATTTTAGCTAAAATGCTTCCTTCTACTAATACTTGTGAAGTGACTAGGGATCGAGCTATATTGAATTATTTATTCAAAATAATAAATCCATTGATGTTAGTTTCCGTATTCATTACTCTATAGTAAATTCCACAAGTGGGAGAACTAATCTTGGTTTGAGGCACCCATCTGCTATGTTTTCTTTCTGTCAACATGCTAGAGTTGCTGTTAGTAGTGGGTGAAGGGGGAGGGGGGTTATTCTTCATTCATTAAAGACAATCCACATATAAATAATTGAACTATATAGGATGAATGAAATGTTTACAAAAGGTCTCGTCTTCTGGCTCAATCTCATCCTTTTGTTCTTAGTAGGTCATGTCCTACTATGAAAAGTGCTTTAAAACAACATATATAGAGGGTAAAGGAAGCTACTGCTATTTTACATGGTGAAGTGTATCAATTAACTGAACACTTTTATTCTTGGATTGGTAGAATAAAAGCCAATTTGATCATCATGCCAATTTCTAAGATGTTGAGTTAGAAATATACAAAACGTATCCGTGGATCGGTGGGGACAACTTAATGGTGTTCCTAGTATGTCCACTAAAACTGCCACGACCTTTACTTATGTAAGAATTAATGAATTTATATTTAAATATTTATATTAATTATTTTAAAAGTCACAATTTCAAATGCAAGTATACGCATCGTTTCAAGTAATACAGGGCTCTATTGGAGTCCTGGTTATCGATCCCACATGGAAGATTTTGAGAAAATTAAGAAATATTTTAGATTTTCAAATTACAAGTAATTTTTTTTTTCTTTTTAAAATTTCAAATTTTAAATTTAATAAAATTTTTCCTAAATGTAAGCAAGCAATAATTAAATAAAGATTAATGCAGGTATAAATAAAATAACTTTCTCCTTTTCAACTAATCCAAGATTTTAAGAATAATTATCAATTGTGGAGAATTTAGATTATGGTATTATGCCAAATAGAAGCATTCCTATTCTTTACCCTTTGGTCCATGCATAAAGAACATTGACTAATCTATATATCGGTTCAGGATATTTTATTAGTAGAATGGGTTAATCTAGGCTCACACTACTAGATGTCCAAGGGTGGCTATGGTCGGCCCTACCAGTGACCCGTTCATTTTCTATAAACCAAATTATTAGAATTTAGTCTGTCACTCTAAAAATTAATTAATTCTACTCCGAATAAATAATATCTTCCTATTTATTTGTACTTCACCTTAAATAACTCGCATAAAGCCTTCGACTACCCAAGGATTCATGTGATATCTACTAGTTAAGAACTCATCTCCAGATAGGTCTCAAAATTTATCGACAGATTTTAATAATTTAAATGGCCAGTATAAAAAGTAAACTAAGATCAGGTATTAATATCATCATAATTTTAATAAATATTTTAAGTTAAATTCTCTAACAAAATTTAATTGTCTTATTATCTTTTCATAATTGAAAGGAGAAATAAAACTAACTACTCATAACACATTGAATTCACACAACAAAACATATTTATAAAACTTTGAACCAAGTTACAAATACTTATCTGGAATGTTCCTTCAAGTGATTCGCTGACTCCTACTGACTCCAATGCAATAATGAAAGACTTCAACAGTAACAACACTAATAAACCCACACTTAACACTCAAAATAAACTTACTAAATACTAAAGAAGGTGGCTCCCTAAAACTATTTTCAAGTGTGGAGAGCTTTGGGTTGATTAAGTGCACTTTTATCTATAGAATGGCTCCTATTTATAGAGCTTTGAATTTTACCAGGGGTTGCTTAAGGCACCTCTTCAAAATTTGTCCAAATACAATGTATCTTCTAGAAGGTAATTGTCGCGCCTAGGCGCCGGAATCTGGCGCCTAGGCGGCGCCGGAGTCCGTGACCAGGTCTTCGCACCTCTTCACTTTGGATCGCACCTCTTTGCGATTAAAACCTTTTTCTTGTGTCTAGATGCATTGTATCACATGTCTTATATATTAGAAGTAACTTCCAGTCTTCTAGAAGGTCTGATAACTGCTTAACACCGTCAAAATAACTGCCCAAAGTTGTCAAAAATCTTGTCTGCGTTTGTATCGAACTGGCGCTTAGGCGCCGGATTCTGGCGCCTAGGCGCCTGGCCTATAATTTTGATATCTTTGCTCTTTAAGCTCCATTTTTGCTCCTTTTTGCTCCTTTTTTCCTTCTTGAACTCTTTTTTATCACCTACATCCAAAAACATAAAAATACTTGTCTTTGAAGCATAATATCCTTAAGAATTGAACCATAAATAAGGCATAAAAATAGGTATTTTTTAAGTGGAATAATTGCAAAAGTTTCTTCATAAGGTACACATCTTTGAATCACAGAATCTCTTCCTATTTTAAATAAATGAGGATCTTCCCAAATATATGATTTACAATCATTCTTAAATTTCTTAATATATTTGTTATTCAACCCATATGGTAAAATATTGCTAACCAAATAGTTAACTATATCAGCATACCAAGGCATTTGTAATCCTTGAATAACATATAACTGTTCATCAGGGAATTTCTCATTTATATTTTCTTCATAAATCTTCTCACTATTATTTTTTATTCTTGATAAATGATCAGCAATTTGGTTGTCAACTCCTTTTCTGTCCACAATTTGAAAATTAAATTCTTGTAAAAGTAATACCCATCTGATCAATCTAGGTTTAGCATCCTTTTTAGAAATTAAATACTTAATAGTAGAATGATCAGTATGTACTTAACAGGTGCAGTGATTAATTTTTCTTTTAAAATATTGAACGCATTGAAACAATCTTCATTAAATTCGAATTTAGCTTCTTTTTCTAATAAATGGCAAAGAAATTTAGTAATTTTAGAAAAATCCTTTATATATCTCCAATAAAATCTAGAATGACCAAGAAAACTTCTCACATCAGTAACGGTAGTATGTGGTTGAAGTTTAGCAATTTTCACTTTTGCCTGATCAACATCCATACCTATTTGTGAAATTTTATGTTTAAGTACAATTTCTTCTATGACCATAAATTGACATTTTTCCCAGTTTAGAACCAAAATTGTTTCTTCACATCTTTTCAAAACTTTCATTATATTTTCCAAGCAAGACTCAAAAGAAGTTCCAAATACTAAAAAATTGTCTATAAATACTTCAATTCCTTTATCAATTAAATCACAGAATATTGACATCATACATCTTTAAAAAGTTGCAGGTGCATTACATAAACCGAAAGGCATTCTTCTAAAGGCAAATGCTCCATAAGGACTTGTAAATGTTGTTTTCTCTTGGTCCTCAGGAGCAACGAGTAATTGATAATAACCAGAATATCCATCCAGAAAACAGAAATATGAGTGTCCAGCTAATTTATCCAACATCTGTTCAAAGAAAGGTAAAGGAAAATGATCCTTTTTAGTGGTGTTGTTTAATTTTTTATAATCAATGCAAATTCTCCATCCAGTAACTTGTCTTGTTGGGATTAATTCATTTTTTTCATTAACAATGATAGTTACTCCTCCTTTCTTCAGAACACAATGAATAGGACTTACCCATTGACTATTTGAAATAGGATAAATAATTCCAGCATCTAACCATTTCAAAGTCTCTTTTTTTACAACATCTTTCATAATTGGGTTCAATCTTCTTTGAGGTTCAATATTGGGTTTACAATTTTCTTTCATTAAAATCCTATGCATACAGATTGAAGGGCTTATTCGTTTTATATATGCAATAGTCCAACCAAAAGCTTTCTTATAATTCTTCAGAACTCCTATTAATTTTTCTTCTTGATTTTTGCTTAGTTCTGAAGATATAATTAATGGTAAAGTTAATGAATTTCCAAGAAATGCATACTTTAAATGTGTAGGTAACATTTTTAATTCCAGTTTAGGGGCTTTTTCAATTGAGGGTAAAAGTATATCATTTTTAGTTGTGTCCAAAATTTCTCAGTTTTCATGAATATAATGAGTTTCTTCAGATAAATTTTCTTCATTTACTTCTACAATTTCTTCAGTTAACGACTCATTATATAACACAGATTCATCATTGTTTTCTTCAGAAATGACCTTACATTTTTCTTGATAATGCTTTTCAATTATATAATAAAAAATATCCATCCGATAACATTTTTCTTTATTAGGATATCTCATTGATTTTAGAACATTAAATGTTATCTCTTGATCATTAAGTCTCATCATTAATTATCCTTTTTGCACGTCAATCATAGCACGTCTGGTAGCTAGAAAAGGTTTCCCTAAAATAATAGGTATTTCTTTATCTTCTTCCATATCTAGTACAATGAAATCCACAGGAAAGATAAATTTATCTACGTTAACAAGAACATCCCCTATAGCTCCTTTTGGATAAGTGATAGATCGATAAGATAACTGAAGGGTTACAGTGGTGGGAGAAATCACTCCTAAATCTAACCTTCGAAAGATTGAAAATGGCATGAGATTAATACTTGTTCATAAATCACATAAGGCTTTTCCACAAATTTTTTCTCCAATAGCACATGGTATAGTGAAACTTTCAGGATCTTTAAGTTTCTGAGGTAATTTCTTCTGAATTATTGCACTACATTCTTCACTTAATGCAACAGTTTCATAAGCTTCAAATTTCCTTTTCTTGCTTAAAATATCCTTCATAAATTTTGCATAGCTTGGCATTTGTTCCAAAGCTTCAGAAAAATGAATGTTGATGGTAAGTTTCTTAAAAATCTCAAAAAAACTTGGAAAATTGATTGTCAAGCTTCTGGTGTTTTAATCTTTAAGGAAAAGGTGGTGGTGGCCTTTCAACTTCCACTTCAATAGGAATTACAGTCTGATCTTTACTTGGAGAAATAGTATCTTTAGGTTTTTCAATCTCTTCTACCTCTCTCTCTTTTTCAATTTCATTATGAATTTTCTCTTTTAATTCCTTTCCACTTCTATGTTCTACAGCTTTTGCTTGTTCATGATCTTTCCCAATTTCTTTAGGATTAATTTCGACATTGCTAAGTAGTGTTCCTTCAGGTCTGTAATCAATAAAATTAGCAATTTGACCCATCTGATTCTCAATATTACGAATAACAGTTTTTTGACTTTGTAATTGATTACTTAGTTGCAAGATCAATTCTTCTACAGATAACTTTTTCTGCTGATTATTAAAACCAGGAGGGTAAGTTAGCCTATAGTTTGAATTTCCTTGATTTTTATAATTTAGATTAACTTGATTACTACTCCATTGTTGATGTCCATTATTCCAATTAAAATTAGTGTGATTTTTCCAACCAGGATTATAATAATTAGAATAAGGGTTATTAGTTTTACTAGCAATAGCTAGCAAAGTTTCTATTGTTTGAGAATCATTGAAATTTACAGAATTGTCATTACTTACATGCGATATGTTAATAGCAAAATTATCTAATTTCTTAGATATCGCAGCCACTTGTGAAGCTAAAATAGAAAAAAGGCTTCATTATCTTGAATACTTGCCATTCTTTTAGGATTAAGCCTTTCAGAAGGCCATTGAAAATTATTATTGGCCATTTCTTCAATTAAGGTATAAGCTTCTTCAAATGTCTTAGCCATTAAAGAACCACCAGCAGCAGCATCTATAATAGATCTAAGTGATCTAATAAGTTCATTATAAAATATTTGAATAATTAGCCAATCTGGCAAAGCATGATGAGGACATTTTCTTAAGTTCTTTAAATCTTTCCCAAGCTTGATAAATTGTTTCTCCATCAAATATCGTAAATGAAGTTATATCATTTCTTAATTTAGCAATTTTAGAAGGAGGAAAATATTTAGCAAGGAATTTTTGTGTCATATCTGCCCAAGTTTTAATAGAATAAGTTGCCAATGAATTAAGTCACATCTTTGCTTTATCTTTTAAGGAAAAAAGAAAGAGTCTAATCCTAATAGCACATCAGAAACATTATTATATTTAAAGGTAGCACAAAGTTCTAAGGAACTAGTAAGGTGTAAATTTGGATCCTCATTTCGTGTTCCTCCAAATTAATTATTTTGAACCATTTAAATAATAGAAGGTTTAAGCTCAAAAGAATTAGCATCTACAATTGGCATTTGAATACTAGTATGAAGTTCATCAGCTGTAGGGTTTGCATAATCCCTTAATGGTTTATAAACATTCTGTTCATTGATTTCTATTGGATTTTGATTATTGTTATGTAAGTTAGCAATTTCCTTATATTTTTGAATTTGTTTTCCTTTTTTAATTCTTTTAACTGTTCTTTCTAATTCATAATCAAAAGGTAGTAATCCTTCAGATCCAGAACTACGCATAAAAAAATAATAAAATCTTTTTGGTATTTTTGTTTTTATATTTTTTATATTATATATTTTTACTTTTACTTTTTTATTTTTTTATACTTTTATATATATTTTTAAAGAAATAAAAGTGTATAATTTATATTTAATTTGAGAAATGTAAAAATTGTCTTTTAAACTTTCTTCCTTATCTTCCCCGACAACGGTGCTAAAAACTTGATACTGCCACGACCTTTACTTATGTAAGAATTTATGAATATATATTTAAATATTTATATTAATTATTGTAAATGTCACAATTTCAAACTCAAGTATACATATCGTTTCAAGTAATACAGGGCTCTATTAGGGTCCTGGTTATCGATCCCATAGAGAAGATTTTAAGAAAATCAAGAAATATTTTAGATTTTTCAAATTAAAAGTAATTATAATTTTTACTTCTTTTTAAAATTTCAAATTTTAAATTTAATAAAATTTTTACTAAATGTCAGCAAGCAATAATTAAATAAAGATTAATGCAGGTATAAATAAAACAACTTTCTCCTTTTCAACTAATCCAAGATTTTAAAAATAATTATCAATTGTGGAGAATTTTGATTATGGTATTGTGCCAAATAGAAGCATTCCTATTCTTTACCCTTTGGTCAGGCATAAAAAACATTGACTAATCTATAGATCGGTTCAAGATGTTCTATTAGTAGAATGGGTTAATCTAGGCTACCACTACTAGATGTCCAAGGGTGGCTATGGTCGGCCCTACCAGTGACCCGTTCCCTTTCTATAAACCAAATTATTAGAATTTAGTCTGTCACTCTAAAAACTAATTAATTACACGCCCAATAAGTAATATCTTCCTATTTATCTGCACTTCACCTTGAATAACCTGCATAAAGCCTTCGACTACCCAAGGATTTATGTGATATCTACTAATTAAGAACTCATCTCCAGATAGGTCTTAGAATTTTTCAACGGGTTTTAACAAATTAAATGGCCATTATAAAAAGTAAACTAAGATCATGTATTAATATCATCACAATTTTTATAAATATTTTAAGTTATATTCTCAAACAAAATTCAATTATCCTATTATCATTTCATAATTGAAAGGAGAAAGAAAACTAACTACTCAGAACACATTGAATTCACACAACAAAACATATTTATAAAACTTTGAACCAAGTTACAAATACTTATCTGGAATGTTCCTTCAAGTGATCCGCTGACTCCTGCTGACTCCAATGCAATGATGAAAGACTTTAACAACAACAAAACTAATAAACTCACACTTAACACTCAAAATAAACTTACTAAATACTAAAGAAGGTGGCTCTCTAAAACTTTTTTTAAGCGTGGAGAGCTTTGGGTTGATTAGGTGCATTTTTCTCTATAGAATGGGCTCCTATTTATAGAGCTCCGAATTTGACCAAGGGTTGCTTAAGGCACCTATTAAAAATTTGTCCAAATACAATGTATCTTCTAGAAGGTAACTGTCGCGCCTAGGCGCCGGAATCTGGCGCCTAGGCGCCGGAATCTGGCGCCTAGCGCCGCAGTCCGTGACCGAGTCTTCGCACCTCTTCACTTTAGATCCCACCTCTTTGCGATTAAAACCATTGTCCTGTGTCCAGATGCATTGTATCACATGTCCTATATATTAGCAGTAACTTCCAATCTTCTAGAAGGTCTGATAACCGCTTAACACCGTCAAAATAACTGCCTAAATTCTTCAAAAATCTTGTTTGCGTCTGTATCGAACTGGCGCTTAGGCCCCGGATTTTGGCGCCTAGGCGCCAAGCCTATAATTTCGATATCTTTGCTCTTTAAGCTTCATTTTTGCTCCCTTTTCCTTCTTAAACTCTTTTTTTTATCACCTACGTCCAAAAACATAAAAATACCTTTCATTAAAGCATAATATCCTTAAGGATTTAACCATAAATAGGACTTAAAAATAAATATTTTTTTAGGTGGATCATCCACCATACCAGGTATATGAGCACAGCCGATTCATGGACGAGGATGAGGAGGAAGAAGAAGATGAGGATGATGATTATTAAGAGAATGAGTAATTTATTTTTCTTTTTTATAGGTGTATGTACTAGACTATATTCTATTTTCCACATCTGCTATTCCACTCTCTTCATTATTTTGTTCTTTTTGTTGTGGTGTTTTTTTTTATTTCCTATTGAATATTTAAACTTTCTCCGGTGTAGTTTCATTTTAATCCTGTTTAAATATGTTTTACTTGCTATTGCCTGTATGTTTATCTTATATATACCTACTCATCTTGATGGTAGGCACATATGGTAAGTATTTCCAAGCTATTCTCTCCCTGTTTGTACTCATGCTTTAAATTGCTTAATATGATAAAAATTTTGGGGGGGGGGGGGACGGGGAGAAAAATCTTCTAAAAGCTTAAATTTATAAGCAAACTTGAGGAATGTGGGGTTAAAATTTGAAATTATCACAATGTTGGAGATAGGAAAGCATATTTCTTTTAATATCATATTCTATATAAATGAGATTAGACTAGTGTGAAGTTTACTTGTTGTTCAATAGGTAGAAAAAATGATTTGACTCTTTATTTTTGAAAAAATTTATGCATTTGTTAAATTAGATATACTTAAATACATAATAAGAATTAACCTCCGCAAAATCATATTTTTAACTAATACTTCTTAACTTTTTAAAAAGTTAAAAATTTAAAAACAGTGGAGAGTTTTACTTTAGATAGGTAATAATAGAATTCAAAACCATTAAAAGGCTTATCCAGAAATAGTAATCCTCATAAAAAATGCTATGGATTGAAATCTACATCTTAAAGCTAGAAAAGTTATTAGAAAAAGGAATTGTAAGGTGAGGAGAAGGATTATCAAAGTTGGTTCACTAGACTTATTTAAATTTAGAGTTTCACTACACTCCTAAGCTTCATAATATTTGAGAAGTATTAATAAATATTCTTAAAAGGAGTGCTTTAATTCTATTTTTCCATCATCTAAAATATCTTATTTAGCAAGTGATCAATCTTTTTGAAGTAAATAGAGAACCAAGTTTTCTTTGTTGAATGAAAGTTTCTTACACCCTAAGACTAGACTTGTTTACTAGAGTTATCTTAATCCTATAGTATGAATTTTCTAAAGCTAATTTATTAATAATTTCAATGAAATCCACTTCCTCAAATTATATAAAATAAGTATGAACTAGTATTACTTGAGAACAAGTAATATTTAAGTTTGAGGAATTTTGATGTGTTGAAAATCTGGCTTCAATTCCTTTATATTTTTCATATTTTTATGGATGAAATTACACTTTAAAGAAAGAAATTTTTATGTTTTTCTTGTAGGTACAGTAGGTATTAGAAATGGAGCAAAGTGGAGGTAACTTAGAGCTAAGGAGGACCAAGTGAGTGACACCTTAGCACCATATTTCTTGGGATCCTAAGCACTAGTCCCAACATGGGAACCCGAGAGGCTGGCGTCTAAGCACCAGCTAGTGGGCGCTTAGGAGCCACTTCATCAGCACCTTGGAGCTAGAATTTTGGTTTCCTAGGAGCCCAAACTAGATTGAGCAGATAAAGAGACTGTCGCCTAGGTGCCCGAAACTACATGAGCAATTTTTAGCAGGTCCTCTACACGATGTGGGGAGTTATTTAGCCCGATAAAAGAGCTCTTTGGTGAAGAAGAATGAGATTTTTGTGTTTTTTTTTGTGAAGTGAAGGTAGGGTTTGGTTTTTTGGAGCATTTGGTGAGGGATTTTACTTGTAATGTAAGGAGAGTGTTGAAAATTGCATTAAGGGAGTATGAAAACCTTGGAGGAACATTCTCAGAGCGTTGTAAGGAGAGAAAAATCTTGGTATTGTGTGATTTTTATTATTATATTTCTATAAACACAATTACTAGTTAATTTTCTTGTTTAAAATGATGCTTTGTGGTGTGTTCTTCATGTTTTTTAAGTAGATCTCTTTTACTTTTCCTTGTAATGGTTAAGTAGGTAGTGGTAAGAATGCAAAGTGTTTCAAAATTTGATTTTTAATCTTGAATGTGATGGATAACCTTTTGAATTTCATTTACTTTTTATTTTGGCCAAGTGATTAATTAAAATGTGTTTTGCTCCATAATGACTTGAGAGAGCTATGATAGAACAACTAGATTGTTCATATTGATATAAAGTGTATGTTGCAAGTAGTTTATATGGAGATACAAATATTAGGGATACTATTTTTAATAGGTTCAAATCTTGGTTTAAGGAATTAGAACTAATTTAACCAAAATTCTTTATGCACTTGGGAGAGGATAAAGAAGAAAGTCTATTTTATTTGTCACTAGCCACATTAGCAATTGATACTTCATATTTTCTACACTACCACTTAATCCATTACAAGGGAAGGTAGCTTTATAACTTGATAATCACCAAACCAAATAGGATAAGCAATATTTATATAGGATTTAACCTTTAAAATAGATTACAATTTAGTAAGAGTAGCGTGTAGAACTTTTACTTAATTTCAATTCCAGACTAAGAACAAAAACTAGTAGGCTATAATATCTCTTAAGTCTAATTCTCTTACTTCTGGTGGGATCAATATTCCATACTTATAGTCTGATATTACTGATTTAACACGTACACTTGCACGAGACCTCTACAGTTTGAATGAGAGTTGGTATCAACGCTAAAGAATCCTTGAGATTCTTGAATACCTGCTAAGACTCGTCTGAACACTCGAGGTTCTCTTCTTTCCTTAGCATTTTGATGAACACTTCACACTTTTCGCTTGATTTGGAGATGAACTAGCTTAGAAATGTAAAATGCCTGATTAGCTTTTGTACTTCTTTGGTGTTCCGAAGGGAAGGCATGTTAAAGCCAATACATTTTCAATATTGGCTTTTATTCCCTCTTGGTCAAGGAGGTAGCTGAGAAACTTGCCTATGGATGCTTCGAACGTGGACTTAAGTGGATTCAATCTTATATTATATTTTTTATGTGTTTCTAATGTTTCTCTTAAGTACATTATGTTTTGTTTGACTGGTTTACCTTTAAATAACACATTATCCACATAAACTTCAATCTTTTTCCCTTTTATTTTTAAATTCTTACATCCATGAAATGCGATAGGTTGCTCTAATATTTTTAAGCCCAAAAAACATTACATTGTAAAGAAACTCACCATCACTTGTTATAAAGGTTGTCTTCTCAACATTGATTGGGCGCATCTTGATTTGGTGGTATCCCAAAAAATTATCCAAGAAGCTCATTACAGAGTGAACAAACTGCTGAGTCCTCGAACACCTCAATCCTGAACAACATGTAACTATCTTTCGGATATGGAATGTTCATATTTTTGATGTCTACGCACATCCTCCACTTTTCTTCACCTTTTTCACTATCATCACAATCTTGAACCATGTCAGGTACTACACCTCACTATTGTATCCAACTTATTTTAGTTGTGCACCTCCTCCCAAATTGGTTTAGCATAGTTCATAGCCGAAAAATTTATTTTCTACTTCATCAGTCAAGTGGTGGGATTGTCATTCAGTCAGTGGTAGTGACATCAACTGATATCACTAACATCAACTGGAAGGATCTTTTACCTGAGAAACCATAAAGCAGTCTGGTCGGTGTAGTTAGTCGGTCATTCTCGAGTCCCATCTTGTCCAACACTTACAGAAATAGAATATTCACAGAACAGTCATTGTCGACCAATATGCTACTGATTTGGTAATCACTTAAGAAACTAGTGACGATGATAGTCTTATTGTAGGGATTCCCCTTGGGTTATTTTTACGTTAGTGAATATGATAGGAAGATGAGTGTTGCACTAAAGGGAGAAATCAGCAATGTACAATACTCCTAATTGGAGCCTCTTCTTCCTAGCTCGCCAGGATGAATCTCTGCCTCCTCCGAAGATGAGAGGTGACACTTGCCTCCAGATCACCACTTTGATGCTACAAATTTGTTGAGTTTCCCAGCCTTAATTAGCTCCACAACCAGGCTCCATAAGTGTAAGCACTCCTCTGTATCATTATCATTATGCTTGTGATAGACACATTTATTTTTGGTTTCATAGAGAAAAGCTACGACTTCATCAGGGGTGTATTTTGAAAGCACTCATTGTTCTTGATGACCTCCTCTAGCTTGATCGTCGAGACTCTCAGTAGAGTCACCTTTAAAGTCTCGTAATCATTCAGCGGTCACTCATTATATAAAGCCGACTACTATTCAAGCTGCAAAATCTGATCCACAGTTGTAGTTCCCATCGGCCTCCTTGTTTTCCCAGGGTGGCCAGTTGTCTTCGTATCACACTAGGTATTCACTCGGTCTTCCACTATCATCTCTAGGGACCCACTTCTATGGAAAACAGGTTGTTGAATCTGCTCTAAATGAAGTAGAGCTGGAGTTGTATTTATCAGCTAAGATATGATTGTTGGGCTGCTTCAACTATTCAGCTAAGGTCTTTGATCATTAAAGGCCTAAGCCATAACGAAAAGGTTCCTCCTTTATCTCTTAAGCTTGGGCGGCATGTGCTACTATTGGTTCTAGGTATGCACCACCAACATTTCCTTCTAAAATCAAGTGATAAATAAGCCAAGGCTCTTGCTTTGCCCCTGCCTGATATGCAGCAGAACTTGTTAACTTCTATGGCTTTTAGCTATTGGCAAACTACATCACACATATCATTTTTAAGGCCATAGTAGAGTGATTACATTCTTTATAGATTTTTATGTTACTTACTGCGAAAGTTGTTGCTAATGAGCAGGGAACCACCTCCAGAGCAATATCTGATCAAATTTTGGAGACAAGGTTTTATGATACATGAGCTTTGAGGGCTTTTTTTTTTGTATTTTACCAAGCATATGTCTTACGCCATTGCCTTTTGTTTCAAGGGGTTTACACAGATCAGGCATCATGCGTCACTTTATGTTTTGCTACTCGAGTCACGTTTTAGTTCCCTGAGTACTGGCTAAAAATGATTCACATAAAAACCTTAAGTTCTTCAAGTTTCATTTGCATCCTAAGATTACTCATATAACTAGCTGAATCAAGATAATAATATTTCTTTATGTAGAAACTACAAGTTTATCGGAACACGAAAGAATTCATTATCTTTGCTTTTAGTGATATAGGGAATTTCTAAGGGAAAAATCTTTTTAGGTTATTTCAACTCCAAGTTAGCGGGAATCCCTTCTTTGTATATGTATTTAGTTTGTATGTTTCGAGGGTGACCCTTTGGTAGATGATGAATGGGCATGACTGAGTGTGACCAAATTTGTTGACCGCCTGTCCACTTGAAACTGAATCAGCTTTCTTCAACACAAGTTACCTAGAAATGAAGGCTTCTTCTAAGAAGTGTTTTTTTGTAGTGGCAAGCCATTTCCTTTTTGCTTCCTCCTGTAAGAGACCATTATCGGCCTGTTTTTCTTCTTCTAAGTCGAGCACAAGCATTAATTCTTCATTAATATGATGACCAACATATCTTATAATGATTTTTTTAGCAGTCTTTGCTAATCTGTTGGTCTAGGAGTGGTTTATAGATGCAAATTTCAAGTTGAACGTCTACCTATAAGAAAAGTCCTTTATTCCTTGGTCAGCAAACTACGTTCCATTGTTGGTGATGATGACCAGTGATAACCCATACAAATAGCTAAGGTCTACCTAGATGAAGTTCCAGATGACTTCAGATGTAATCCAGGAAAGCAACTTTACTTCAATCTACTTGGAAAAGTAATCTATGGGCATGGAGAAATTTGCATTGATCCTTTGAT
Source organism: Papilionanthe hookeriana x Papilionanthe teres (assembly GCA_022702705.1). Classification (NCBI taxonomy): domain Eukaryota; kingdom Viridiplantae; phylum Streptophyta; class Magnoliopsida; order Asparagales; family Orchidaceae; genus Papilionanthe; species Papilionanthe hookeriana x Papilionanthe teres. The sequence continues at coordinate 65,319,183 of CM040439.1, read as the reverse complement.
GGTGGAAATGACCCTAGGTTGTTGAGCCCTCAGATTGTGAAGGGACAAGATCTGGTGATCGATGTAGCGAGTGCCTAGGCTGGTATTGAAGTGGTATGTACTTTTGGCATTATTTATATCTCTTATAGAATTTATTAACATCTTTCTAGAGTGTCATATTAATACACTTATTGTCGAACTATGTTTCCCAAGCTTTTTCCCCTTCAGAGTGAATCCTGCACTCTCCAAAGTGTATTTCTTTGAGGATGTCTTTTGTCTCACATACCTCTACATAAATTAATTATGAAGAAGTTGTTGAGTTTTGAAGAAGTATGCCATAAATCAAAAGATATCAAACTACTTTTTGTTTTAATTATTTTTTGGTAGATAGCACCTTTTACAATAAATTTGGTTTTCAAATAAAGGATGTAGAGTTCCATCCAACTCTTCACTTTTTTGGCCTCCACCACCATCATTTATGGTTCTTCAATAATCAACTAAACACTCTTCAAGACATCCCCTCCCCTAAGTGAAGGCAGTTAGATATGAGGTTGTCAATTTTATCGTTATCCTTAGTCTTGTGTTTGATTTTGTGGTTTGCAAACTTCAGATATCCACTTTTTCTTTGCTCAAGTATTAACAATTATTTCATCTCTAGCTTCAGACTCCCTGCTCGATTGATTCACCACCAGTAGTGAATCTGAATTCAACAGAAGGTATTGGGCGCTTGTTTCATAGGTGAGGTGATATCTAAAAATTAGAGCCTCATATTCATGTTTGAGTATTTGTGGCTTTAAACTCCATTATAACCGAGTGTTAGAGCTATTTGATCCCTGATATTTATGCTTACGTTTTATATACGAATTTGTATTTCTTTTTAATGATATCTATTTATTTACAACAACGCCAAAAACTTGATGCCAATGTAAATAAGAGATTTAATTGATATTATAAAATGGGATTCTACGCAAGTATACATATCATTGTCAAGTATTATAGGACTTTCTGATTAATCCACTAGATATCATTTTTTCCCCAAAATATTCCTAACAAAAAAATCATAAATTTTTTTTTTACTTTTTAATAAAGATCTTACTCAAACTAAAGATAATATTATAGAAAAGAAAGTTCAACTCTTTTTTGGTAATTTTTATAATTTGAAATGAAAGCAAATAACTACATTAACTAGATTTTTGTAAGATGAAAGGAAATGCAAATAAAATATCTTTTTCCTTATTATGAATTAGTAATAAGACATGGAATTCAGTTGTGGAAGTATCTAAAATGTGTTGTGCCAAATAGGAGCAATTATATTCTTTACCCTTACTAGAAATGCTATAAAGAACATAGGTTAATCTATTATTTTATTGAACTTGAAGATGGGCTAGGCAGAAAAGATACTAGCTCTCACTCTAGAGTTTCCTCTTCTCCCTCTACCTAGAGGAAAACATCATGTATCAAAACATAAACCAATAAATCGAATTGGGGGCTTTAGCCTGTCACTCTAAAGTTCTCTAATTCTACACCCATGAAAGTATATCTCCCTATTTATTTGCACTTAATCTTATGGATTACTTTCTCACCCATATAATCTCATGTGATTCTTACCAATTGTTGACTGAGACAACATCATACCGGTTCTTACATGTTCTCACAACAAATATTAACATCTTAATTGGCCAAATAAAGAAGTAAGTGAACTGCAAGGTTTTGAATCATCACAACTTCTTCCAACATTGATTTCCTATACTTCACGCAACATTATTCCATAACTTTATTACTTCATCATTTTAAGGAAAAAAATAAAGAAAACTACTCAAAATTCATGGATAAATACAATCACAACTTTGTTTAAAAGTAGAGATCATAGTGAAAACACAATAAGTCTTAATTAAAAACCGATCGTAATAACAAAGATAAAGACTTATCTAAAAATCCTCTCCACTAAACTCTTGAAGTTCATTTGAAAACTTTTCTTTTTCTTACAATATTCCTTAGAGTTTGGTGCCAAACTCTAAGGATTCCAAATCTCACTTCTAATCCTAATACAAACTATAATAAAGTAAGTATAAATGGTGAAGTGGAGTAGTGTGTTATTATAAAATCTCCTACACAATAAACATAAACTACACACCCTCCAACAACAACCACTTTTCTGATCTTCATGTCCTCTTTTTATAATTTTCTAACGATGCCTATGTATCTCTCTAAAATATTTCATGATTCAACGAATCCTCCAAGAGATGCATGTTGACCTCACTTTTGTGAGGGTCATTCACCAAATATATTAAGAAAGGAAGTCTATCCATATTGACCTCCTAAAATTTAACAAGGGACGCCAAACCCTAAAGATCTAGAGTAAAACCCAAGAAAAAGATTTTTCACTTAAATTTAGATGACATATTAAATTAATTAAATTAGTAATGACAAACTCTGAAATGATTAATTTTCTTAATCCATTTAAACAAATAAATCTTTAACAAAAAAGTCAATCCATGACTTAATGACCTCCTTATTGACTCAGTATTTACCACATTGACCATTAAGACATCTCAGGTATTAAACTGATCAAATATAACTCATTATATCAATTGACAATACCAAATTGACCCAACATTACCAACCTTAGTCAAATCTAGGTATGGTTATTAAAATTAATAACCCTGTTATTAAATTAACCATGATAAGGTTAAATAAATCATCTAGGTCAACTTTGAACCTAAATTGATCAATCATGATCAACTTAGATCAATAATGATCAACCCTTGACATAAACAAGATAAAAATGGTCAAACCCATGACCTAAACACCACTATATTGATGTCATTAGTTATCTCACAACCTAAAATGACAAATTAGGTTAAGATGATCAAACCATGATGACCCATTTTTAATTTGTTTACAAATTAAGTTTATAGTAACGGTACCAAAACTTGATCCCACTTTAATATATATATATATATGAATTTATAATGGAATGTATAATGTGGATTCTACGCAAGTATACGTATCGTATCAAGTAATACAGGGCTCTAGTGGAGTCCTCAGTTATCGATCCCACGAGGAAGTTTTTAACGCATTTGTATCGACTAAATTTAAAGGAATTACTTACTAATAAAGTAAACAGAAATTTAAAGTAACTAAAGCAAACTATAGTAAACTAATGCTTGAAATAAAGTTGATTTAAATAATTCAGAAAAAGTATCCTTCTCCTTGTTTTTTAGATAATTAAGTGAAAGATGAATTTAAATAGAACCTTTGAATTGTATTGTGACAAATAAGAGCATTCCTATTCTTTACTCTTTGGTCCAGGTGCAAAGAACATTGACTAATCCTATGTTTGATTACTGAATATGCGGCTAGGCTGGGAGGATACTGGCTGCCACTTCGTAGCTCTCACGTTCCCCTCACTCGAGGGCTAACATCTACACTTCGACTCTCAAACAATAGGGCCAAATTGAATATTTTAGTCTGTCACACTAAAATGTCCAATTCTATGTCCGATAATTAATATTTCCCTATTTATTTGCACCCTCCATCCAAGGTTTTTGACTTCCCTGAATATTGGATGTAATTTTTACTATAGTTGATAATTCAACATATTTTAACAACTCAATTGGCCAGATTGAAAGTAAATTAAGTTTTAAGTAAAAATTATCACAATTTATTTTAATATATTAGGTACTTCTATTTAATTTCATCAATTCGCATAATTTTCATAAACAAGGAGAAAGACTAAGAAAACTACTCAGAATGCATGGGAATAAAATAAAGCATGGATTTCATTTAAAGTTAACAATAATAATAAACAAAGATACTTAACTTAATTTCCTCCCCAAGCAGACTCCTTGAAGTTCCTTTGACTTTTCCTTCTAGTACAACAAACTTCTAACTAAATAGCACTCAAATACAAATAAACTCAAGAAACTCACTAATGACAAACAACAGACACACTTAAGACACCAAAAAGAGACACACAGAAGACTAAAATTCATCCTCTACTTATAGAGGTAGGCAAAGGTCCAAGGGATGCTTAAACACCTCTTCAAAAAGTGTCCAGGTTCAATGTATTTGCATTTTGAATTGTCTCGCCGTCGGCGGGAAACGACCTCGCCGTCAGCGGGGCTTTTAGAAGGTCTTCAAACCGCGCGATCTCGCTGTCGGCGGGCTCGGGCTCGCTGTCGGCGAGGAAGTTATAATTCCTTCAGAAATTCTCCTTATGATCTCGCCGTCGGTGACCTCGATCTCGCCGTCGGCGACTTAGTTCAATTTGCATGAATTTCTTCCTTTTTGATCCAAATTTGCTCTATTTCATGCTTTTTGCTTCCATCACTTATAAATCTTCATTCCTGCAATAAAATAAAGAAAATACCTTTCTTTAAAGTGCAATTTCATCAAAAATACATATGAATTTCTTAATGTGTTTTTCTGTGATCAAAATCCCCAAAACTTAATTATTACTTGTCCTCAAGTAATTTTAATACTAAATAAAAATAATGATTTCGTAATAGAATTTTTCAATTAGATAATATGAATTAAATTTAAATATCATTATAGTAAAGTTGAATAGAAATATTTCTAAGTAATTAAATTAACTTTATAGATATAAGATTATTTAGTTATCAGGTCTAAGATTTCTAGCTTTCTATTCATTTCAGGAATGACTATATTTAAAAAGAGTAAATTACTTAAGATATTTAGATGATAGGAAAATCATGAAAACACTATTTAGTAAAATACTAATTCATAAATATAAGTTTTAGAAATATAATTAAGTTTTACCCTTTAGGTTGATTCCATTGAAGCCAATTTTTGATAAGGCATCTCCTCAAGCTTCTCCTCACTTATGTTTTTATTTTCTTTTCTTTTCTTTTTGGATTGATTTTCAATCTTTCTTCTTCTTTTTTTTTGCTTTTTCTTTTTCTTTTTCAAGTGAGGATTACTGTATCTGGATAGCCTGTTAAAAATTTTGAACTTCAATTTCTCTTCCTAAAATTGAAACTTAAAATATTTCCTTGCTTTATATATAATTTAATAGCCTTTACTTCATTGAGTTTCAATCCTTTCTTTTTCACTTAAATACTTAAGAATTTTCAATTTTTAGAATATAGTTTTCCTTACTTTAAATAGTTTACTATATTCTTATTCCTTTTAACCAAATATCTTATTCCATTTAATTAATTGAATTACTAGAAACATTTATTTAACTTTCTATAATAATTAAATAAAGTAATTCATGTTTATTGAATTGAAAAACAACTATAGAAAATCATTTGATAATAATTTTTGAAAATAGAAATTGAGAATAATTTAATAATTAAATTTGTATTTTTACCTTCCCCCAAACTTAAATTTTTCTATCTATACTAAATAGTGAAAAGGGAAAGTATATAGTAAAATTCATCATACCTTTTGAGCTTTAGGTATTTCTTTTCTTTGAAATTTTTGCAGGCTTTTTCATTACTTAAAGAACCTGTACCGTTAGTATTCTTCCACATATAGTATTTAAAAGAAAGTGCAGGGATGAAAATTTAAAATAAGTATCAAACATAACAAATGAAAACTTAATCTATTACTACACATACAATCAACTAATCTACTTTAAAACATATTAAAACATGTTGGTTTTGTCAAATTTTGTTTGAAATGTCGATTTTATGTCAGTTATGTTTGAAATTTTGAATTTATGTCAGTTATGTCGATTTTTGTTTGAAATGTCAAATTTATGTCGATTATGTCGATTTTGGTTTAAAATGTCGAATTTATGTCTCGACTTAAGTTTAAACTTAAATCTTGAGTTCATGTCTGTCTGAATTTAAGTTAAAAGGTTTGGTTTAGATTAACTTGAGTTCATGTCTATCTAAACTTAAGTTAATAGTTGAAAGTTAGATTCAATATTGATTGAATTAACTTGGGTTCATGTCTGGTTGAACCTAAGTTAAATTCAATGTTGATTGAATCTGATTAACTTGAGTTCATGTCTGTTTGAACTTAAGTTAAAAGATTTGGTTTAGATTAACTTGAGTTAATGTCTGTCTGAACTTAAGTTAAAAGGTTGAAAGTTAGATTAAATATTGATTGAACTAACTTGGGTTCATGTCTGGTTGAACCTAAGTTAAATTATATTTTGATTGAATCTAATTAACTTGAGTTCATGTCTGTCTGAACTTAAGTTAAAAGGTTTGGTTTAGATTAACTTGAGTTCAAGCCTATTTGAACTTAAGTTAAAAGGTTGAAAGTTAGATTCAATATTGATAGAATTAACTTGGGTTCATGTCTGGTTGAACCTAAGTTAAATTCAATGTTGATTGAATCTAATTAACATGAGTTCATGTCTGTTTGAACTTAAGTTAAAAGGTTTGTTTTAATCAAAATAGACCTAATTAAGTTTTAAGCCTTGTTTAAATAGTACTTAAAGGTTAATTAAATATAATAAATTAGACTTAATTAGAATTTCAGACCATCAAAGTACTTTTTAGGTAAGGCTTAAGTTTTAATCAAGTATAATTTGATTTAACCGAGATTTGTTTAGATATTAAGTTTTAGTGAATTAGACTTAATCATGGTTTGTGTTTATTTAAACCTTAGTTGATTAAAGTTTAATGATTTAATTAAGTCTAATGGAATATACTTAATTAAGGTTTATGTCAGATTTGGGTTAGACTTAAGTTCATGTCAGGTTGAATCTTAAGTATGATTTGACTTAAGTCTAATGTGAATTAGACTTGAGTTAGGTTTAGGTTTGATTTAAGTCCATGTCGGGTTGAACCTAAGTTCGGTTTGACTTAAGTCTAATATGAGTTAGACTTAAGTTAGGTACAAGTTTCATTTAGGTTCATGTCGGGTTGAACCTAGAAATGATTTGACTTAAGTCTAATATGGGTTAGACTTAAGTTAGGTTCAGGTTTGATTGAAGTTCATGTCGAGTTGAACCTAAATATGATTTGACTTAAGTCTAATATATGTTAGACTTAAGTTAGGTTCAAGTTTGATTTAGGTTCATGTCGGGTTGAACCTAAGTTCGGTTTGACTTAAGTCTAATATGGGTTAGACTTAAGTTAGGTTCAGGTTTGATTTAGGTTCATGTCGGGTTGAACCTAAATATGATTTGACTTAAGTCTAATATGGGTTAGACTTAAGTTAGGTTCAGGTTTGATTTAGGTTCATGTCGAATTGAACCTAAATATAATTTGACCTAAGTCTAATATAGGTTAGACTAAAGTTAGGTTCATGTCGGGTTGAACCTAAGTTCGGTTTGACTTAAGTCTAATATGGGTTAGACTTAAGTTAGATTCAGGTTTGATTTAGGCTCATGTCGGGTTGAACCTAAATATGATTTGACTTAAGTCTAATATGGGTTAGACTTAAGTTAGGTTCAGGTTTGATTTAGGTTCATGTCGAGTTGAACCTAAATATGATTTGACTTAAGTCTAATATAGGTTAGACTTAAGTTAGGTTCAAGTTTGATTTAGGTTCATGTCAGGTTGAACCTAAATGTGGTTTGGTTAAGTTAGGTTCAAGTTAGGTTGAACCTAGATTTAAGGTTGACTTAAGTTCAATATGGGTTGAACTTAAGTTAAGGTTTAAATTTAGGTTAAGTTAGGTTCAAGATAGGTTGAACCTAGGTTTAAGGTTGACTTAAGTTCAATATGTGTTGAACTTAAGTTTAGGTTTGGATTTAGGTTAAGTTAGAATCAAGTTAGGTTGAACCTAGGCTTAGGGTTGACTTAAGTTCAATTTGGGTTGAACTTAAGTTAAGATTTGGACTTTGGTTAAGTTAGGTTCAAGTTAGGTTGAACCTAGACTTAGGGTTGGCTTAAGTTCAATATGGGTTGAACTTAAGTTAAGTTTGAACTTAGGTTTGGGTTTGATTAAACTTTAGTTAGTTAAGGCTTAATGATTTAATTAGGTCTAATGGGTTAAACCTAATTAGGGTTTATGTTTGATTAAACCTTAGTTAGTTAAGGTTTAATAGTTTAATTAGGTCTAATGAGTTAGACTTAATTAGGGTTTATGTTTGATTAAACCTTAGTTAGTTAAGGTTTAATGGTTTAATTAGGTATAATGGGTTAAACCTAATTAGGGTTTATGTTTGATTAAATCTTAGTTAGTTAAGGTTTAATGGTATAATTAGGTCTAATGGGTTAGACCTAATTAGGGTTTATGTTTGATTAAACCTTAGTTAGTTAAGGTTTAATGGTTTAATTAGGTCTAATGAGTTAGACCTAATTAGGGTTTGTGTTTGCCTTAAACCTAATGTTTAAGGAGGTTAATTAAGTTTAATATGTCCTTAAACTTAATTAAAGATTTGATTTGTATTAAACCTAATTTAGTTAAGGTTTAATGGGTTAATTAAGTTTAATATGTCCTTAAACTTAATTAAAGATTTGATTTTGGTTAATTAAGTCTAATATGTCCTTAAACTTAATTAAAGAGTTTGATTTTGATTAATTAAGTCTAATATGTCCTTAAACTTAATTAAAGAGTTTGATTTTTATATGAAACCAAATTTAGGTAAGGTTTAATGGGTTAATTAAGTTTAATATGTCCTTAAACTTAATTAAAGATTTGATTTGTATTAAACCTAATTTAGTTAAGGTTTAATGGGTTAATTAAGTTTAATATGTCCTTAAACTTAATTAAAGATTTGATTTTTGTATTAAACCTAATTTAGGTAAGGTTTAATGGGTTAATTAAGTTTAATATGTCCTTAAACTTAACTAAAGATTTGATATTGGTTAATTAAGTCTAATATGTCCTTAAACTTAATTAAAGATTTTAATTTTGGTTAATTAAGTTTAATATGTCCTTAAACTTAATTAAAATGTTTGATTTTTGTATTAAACCTAATTTAGGTAAGGTTTAATGGGTTAATTAAGTTTAATATGTCCTTAAACTTAATTAAAGATTTGATTTTTGTATTAAACCTAATTTAGGTAAGGTTTAATGGGTTAATTAAGTTTAATATGTCCTTAAACTTAATTAAAGATTTGATTTTGGTTAATTAAGTCTAATATGTCCTTAAACTTAATTAAAGATTTTGATTTTGGTTAATTAAGTTTAATATGTCCTTAAACTTAATTAAAATGTTTGATTTTTGTATTAAACCTAATTTAGGTAAGGTTTAATGGGTTAATTAAGTTTAATATGTCCTTAAACTTAATTAAAGATTTGATTTTTGTATTAAACCTTATTTAGGTAAGGTTTAATGGCTTAATTAAGTTTAATATGTGCTTAAACTTAATTAAAGATTTGATTTTTGTATTAAACCTAATTTAGGTAAGGTTTAATGGGTTAATTAAGTTTAATATGTCCTTAAACTTAATTAAAGATTTGATTTTGGTTAATTAAGTCTAATATGTCCTTAAACTTAATTAAAGATTTTGATTTTGGTTAATTAAGTTTAATATGTCCTTAAACTTAATTAGAATGTTTGATTTTTGTATTAAACCTAATTTAGGTAAGGTTTAATGGGTTAATTAAGTTTAATATGTCCTTAAAATTAATTAAAATGTCTGATTTTTGTATTAAACCAAATTTAGGTAAGGTTTAATGGGTTAATTAAGTTTAATATGTCCTTAAACTTAATTAAAGATTTGGTGTTTGTCTTAAACCCTAAGGTTTAATGGTTTAGCTAGGTTTAAGTTGTCTTTAAACCTAATTATTATTTTATTTGAGTTGGATTCATCACTTGCTTAATCCATGATGAGTTTGATTAAATATGTGAAGAGAAGGTTTTGAATTATTAATTTTAAAATTAATAAATCTTAACCTTATTTCAAAATGTCTTTTAGATTATTTTGATGACTTGAGAATTGTTGTTTTAGGATTGTTGTCTGTTATCCTAATGTTCTCAATCATATTGCATTTAAATTTTCCAATTTTTCCAAATTTTATAATTATTTTTGAAAATAATTACAAAATATCATGGAAATTATGAAATCATATTCTAGAGAACTATCCTAGCCTTAGAAAAATCAGAAGATGTGCATAAGGACTTAAAGGTAATTTCCTAAAAATTTCATATTTTTTTGACTTGTAAATATTTTTTAAGAATTGAAATACTCCAGAGAGTATTTAATTAATTAAAAATTAAATACTGAGAATAAAATTATGATTTTGGTTTCATAATTTTCTTCTCTTCAAGACTTTCCAGAGGTATTTTTATTTTATTTTTGTGACCTCTGGATCAAAAGATATGGATTTTTGAAGTTACTAAGGTTTCCCTGAATTAAAGCAGCCCAGAAAAATCCAGGGGCTGCCACGCGTCCTCGTACCGTCGAACAGGTGGGAGGATCTGGTGCGCGGCACGGAACAGCGAACACGGGATGTTTAGATCAGCGTTGTTCATTCCAAAACACGGGAACGGACGACGGAGCTAATTCCCCAGTTAATTCGAAAATTTTCAAATCGTTAAACTTCAAACTTCAATATCTCACTCATTTCTCAACGAAATTGAGTGATTTTTTAACCTATTGAATCATCTGGACGTATAGATTGTATCTATACGGTGATGATACATTTCTGGGCTAGTATAACCCATGATATTTCGAAAATATGAATTATTTTGGAGAAATGAAATCCATACCTTGGCCACAAGTATGTCGAGCTTGGTCAAGCATGATGGTCAGCTTCTAGGACTGCCAAAGAAGATCTTTGTCACTTCAATTTGGTTTTGTAGCTAGCCTTAGTGAGCAATTTGGGATTTTTAGCCAAATTGGCTTGATTGGGCTAACCCTATGGCTTGGGCTTATTTGGAATAGGTTGTTGAGGTCCCCAGGAAGATTGTTTGTGTTGGGAACCGAGGGATTTGGGCAGCATATAGGATTCTATGGGTTCATTCTCTCCTCTTGGATATTTTGGCCAAAGGGGGGTATTTATAGCCATGAATGGCTATGGATTGACCTTGGTTGGCTTGGATTTGACCAGAGTATAGTTAGGGTTGTAGAGTACAACCTCCCCCATGTAAAACAAGCTTCACCTTTTCTTCCTCCAAGAGAATTTTGCCACTTAAGCAAGTGCACATTTCATGGAAATTTTGGCTTAAATCTTGTCATGATGGATTTTAGTCTCTTTGTTTCCATTCCATTGGCTAAGTGGGAGGTTCATGGTGACTCAAATGGTTGAGACCCTCTCCTTGCAACACCTCATTTACCATTTCATGAGGTGATGACACATTAGCTTCTCTCTTAATATTTTTCATGAAATATAATTATGGTTTTAAGCATGGTGTGAAGGATGGTTAAAGCTTTGTCTCCTCACTATTGGATGGCTAGGGAGGTGGCTAAACTAACCTCACCATGGCAAGACACCTCACACTTTAAATTACCATGGTTTTGCCACCTAATTTTTCATGTCATGATGGCCCTTACCATGGTTAAATGTGAGTGATTTATGAATTGATTTTTCTTTAATGGATCATGTGTGATGTCATAAAAGAGTTTTAGAATATTTAGAAAACCATATGTCATAGGTTTTAAAAATTTCATTTAATGCCCTCTTCATTTTAATTTACATATTTAATTAATTATGTCATTAATTAAATATTGAAAATTATTTTATTAATTAATAATTAATTGAAAATAATTCCAAATTAATTATTTGATTAATATCCATGTCATTAAAATTGATTTTTGTCTCTTTTCATGACTTTTCAATTTAATTAATTATGTCATTAATTAAAATATGAAAATTAAATTATTGATCAATTAATTAATTAAAAATAATTTTGGAATCAATTATTTGATTAATTCCATTATTTTTAATCAATTTGTGGATTTTGTGATTTTATGGCTTTTGAATTTAATTTTTCATTTTAATTAATTAGGTCATTAATTAAAATTTTAAAATTAATTCATTAGCCAATTAATTAATCAAAATAATTTTGAAATCAATTATTTGATTAATTTTGTCAATTTATGACTTTTAATTTAATTTTCATTTTAATTTTTATTTTAATTAATCATGTCATTTGATTAATTAAAATATTGAAAAATAAATTATTAGTCAATTTAATTAATCAAAATAATTTTTCTTGAAATTAATTTGATTAATTTTTTTCATTGTGGGGTTTTAAACATGTCATTGTTTGTTTGATCAAAAATTGATCATTTTATCCAAAATTGACTTTTTAGGTCATGTGTTGACCCATTGGGTCAATAAGGTTGGTGATTGGATCTACATTGGTTATTTTGACCAAAATTGTCATTTTAGGTTAAAAAGTTGACCTGTGGAGTCAAAGGGATTGTTCATAGGGTTTGGATTGACCATTTTGACCAAAATTGTCATTTTGGGCCAAAAGGTTGACCTGTGGGGTCAACAGGGTTGGTCATTGGGTCAGGATTGACCATTTTGACCAAAATTGTCATTTTGGATCAAAAGGTTGACCTGTGGGGTCAACAGGGTTAGTCATTGGGTCAGGATTGACCGTTTTGACCAAGATTGTCATTTTGGGTCAAAAGGTTGACATGTGGGGTCAACAGGGTTGGTCATTGGGTCAGGATTGACCATTTTGACCAAAAATGTCATTTTAGGTAAAAAGGTTGACATGTGGGGTTAACAGGGTGGGTCATTGGGTCTAGATTGACCATTTTGACCAAAATTGTCATTTTGGGTAAAAAGGTTGACCTGTGGGGTCAACAGAGTTGGTCATTGGGTCAGGATTGACCATTTTGACTAAAATTGTCATTTTAAGTAAAGAGGTTGACCTGTGAGGTCAACAGGGTTGGTCATTGGGTCTGGATTGACCATTTTGACCAAAATTGTCATTTTGGATAAAAAGGTATTGACCCATTATAAAAATGAGGTCAACACAGGCTATAAAAAATGTTGATGCGTTCAGGAGTGAATCCTACTCCAACTCGTTGAACGAAAATCTTGTATTCTTCCGCATCCACGAAATTAGCATAAAATTTTCTAACCACCGCGATAACGACAACAGCAGTGAAATAGCAGAATCGTTACCAGTTGAGTGCAACAATTGTTTCCTCAATTCTTCCTCCAGGATTATAAAAGCTTTGCTCCGAGATAAACTTCCGAGTCGAAGCAAAATCATTATATCGGAAGTGTGTAGCAGTAGTGACAAACTTGCTACGATCAAAATTTTCTCGTTCCTTTCCTCGCTTAGATTTGGGTGTCATCTAAACGTGAAAGAAAAACGTGAAATAAATTCAATGATTCTAGGAAAATAAACTAATTTAAGATTTTCAAACTTTAGAATGCCTAAAAAATTCATGGATTTAATCATAAAAAATCAAAATTTTTCTCAAAATTTCGGTTTTTCTAAATGAGATCAAAATCCATGGTGAAAATAAAAAATAATGAGTTTAGAATGTAGATCTAACCTCGAGATGAAGAAACCGAGTGATTTCCAGCCCCAAAACTTGAAAATCCGGCTCAAAATGGGATCTCTAGGTGGTATTTTCGCGAAATACTGTAGAGAAGGAAGCTTAGGAGTCAAAAATGGCGTGGGGGTTTAAGAAGATAAGTTTCGGGTTCAGGCCGAACTGGCACTTAGGCGCCAGACTCGCCTTTCCATAAATTCGATTTAAATTAAATATTTTCCACCAAATCTTATCAAATTTGACTCCTAATTACTCTTATGAGAGTATTAATCCATTTTATAACCTCCAAATATTTTCATAATCAATTTAAAATGATAGTATAGATCCACATAAATGTATTCAAATTCTTCAATTCTAAATCCTAATATCCATTCCAAATTCAATAACTTTCAGTACAAGACTTGTATGAAGGTTCATCATATTATAAATAACACAAACAACAACATATTTAAAGCAAACATTCAAATCCAACAACACATATTGAACAATTTAAGCAAATACACAAATGAGATATTCAACACACTAACACAAGACTCGATCACACCTAACACACATATACGATCTATTTAACAGCGATCTTCAATTTACATCTCTTTCGCAATGAAGTTTGCTAGGACCGAAGGGATAGAACTCCAACACCCTTGGAAATTCCAAAGCCATCTTTTCATCAATACACTTGTTCTTCGAGTACATTTCTACTTGAGCGTCATTATAGGCAGCCATATGATCAAATTGAAGTTTGGTTTGCCATTCCAATTGTTCGTATTGGTGGTACATCTCATGGAGACAATTACCAATACTTTGAAGTTCCACTTCAATCTTATCCATTCTACTAAACATTTTCTCCAGACTAACAGCAATAAAACCATTAAAATAAGACTGAGGATCTTTAAAAGATTTGTCTCTTACATCATTTCCATGATTTCCTCTATCCATTGCCTCTAAATCCTTCCTAACTCCTCGAAAATGAATTGCTCTGGTCAAAATTAATGTTTTTATGGGATTAGGGACGAAAAATAGGCTATATATATAGAGATTTCGTGTGAAAAATTGAAGAATTTCGGTTTTTCACGATCTGTAACCGCGGCGCTTAGGCACCGGAATCTGCGCCTAGGAGCCATATCATCAATACGCTAGTTATTCTGGCGCTTAGGCGCCAACTTTTGGCGCTTAGGCATTGGAACCTTGATCGACTCTGATTCGCCTATCGTCAAATTTTGCAAAGTTTCGGTCGTAAAAATAGGTCTAACAAATGAGTATGATCAACACACAAACATAATTACGAAAAATTCAAATCACAAACAATCACAAATGAAGGTTAACTTGATCTCCTTTTTACTCACATTTGACATGGATTGGTCCAAGTCCAATTCTATATACTTCAAAAAAATATTTAGCTTAAGCCAATAAAGACTCGTTATCCTTCTATTTCTAGAAGTTATATACAAATTCAGTCAAGACCAAGGCATAACCTTTACAGCAATAGTTAAACTCAAACTAATAAATATGGGTTGCCTCCCACAAAGCGCTTGGTTTAACGTCATCAGCCCAACCTAATTAATTGAATTAATCGGGTAGACTCAGCTCATAAGCCTCTTTGTAATTTAATTTCATTTCTCCCATATAAGGCTTCAGTCTTAATCCGTTAACTTTAAATACTTTTCCAGTTTTGGGATCTTTAATATCCACAGCTCCATAAGGGTATACTTTCTTAATTATAAAAGGTCCCATCCATTTAGATTTTAATTTTTCAGGGAAAATTTTTAAATGAGCATTAAATAATCATACTTCTTCTTCAGGCTCGAATATTTTCCTTGAAATCATTTTGTCATGCAATTTCTTCATTCTTTCCTTATAAATTCTTGCATTTTCATAAGACTCATTTCTAATCTCTTCCATTTCATTCAATTGTAATAATCGTTTTTCTCCTGTAGTATTCAAATTATAATTGAACTCCTTTATCGCCCAATAAGCTTTATGCTCCAGTTCAACAAGTATGTGACAATGTTTACTATAAATTAACCGATAAGTTGACATTCTGATAGCTGTCTTATAAGCTGTTCTATAAGCCCATAATGCAGAATCAAGTCTATCAACCCAGTCATTTCTTTTAGAATTAACTGTCTTTTCCAATATTCTTTCAATTTCTTTGTTTGACACTTCAGCCATTCCACTTGTTTGAGGATCATAAGCAGTTGCAATTCTATGTTTAATTCTGAATTTCTCCAGCAATGATTGAATTCTTATATTTCGAAATGACTTCCCCCATCCGTGATAATTATCCTAGGCATTCCAAATCTTGTAAAAATCATTTTCTTTAAAAATTTCGAAACGCTTTTGGAATCACAGTTCGGTAAAGCTACAGCTTCGATCCACTTTGAAAAATAATCAACTGCTAATAAAATATAAATCTTTTCAGATGATGGTACGAAAGGTCCCATAAAGTCTAAACCCCATACATCGAAAAATTTGGTTTCTAATATAAAGTTTAGAGGCATTTCATCTTTTCTGGATATATTTCCCATTCTTTTACATCAATCACAAGTTTTCACATAATCTTTAAATAAAGTAGGCCAATAAAATTCAGAATTTAAAATTTTAAATGCAATTTTATCCACTCCAAAGTGTCCTCTAAATTCAGAATCGTGACATTTTTGAATAATTGCAAAAGTTTCTTCATAAGGTACACATCTTCGAATCACAGAATCTCTTCCTAATTTAAATAAATGAGAATCTTCCCAAATATATGATTTACAACATTCTTGAATTTCTTAGTATATTTACTATTCATCCCATATGGTAAAAAATTGCTAACCAAGAAGTTAATTATATCTGCATACCAAGGAATTTGTAATCCTTGAATGACATATAATTGCTCATCCGGGAATTTCTCATTTATATTTTGTTCATAAATCTTCTCATTCTTATTTTTTATTCTTGATAAATGATCAGCAATTTTGTTGTCAGTTCCTCTTCTGTTCACAATTTCAAAATCAAATTCTTGCAAAAGTAAAACCCATCTGATCAATCTAGGTTTAGCATCCTTTTTAGATATTAAATACTTAATAGCAGAATGATCAGTATGCACGATACATTTTGTTCCAAGAAGATATGGTATAAATTTATCAAAGGCATATACTATTGTTAAAAGCTCTTTTTCAGTAGTAGTGTAATTTACTTGAGTTTCATTAAGAGTTTTGCTAGCATAGTATATAACTTTAAAAATCTTCTCATACTTTTGTCCTAAGACAGCTCCGATTGCATAATCACTTGCATCACACATTAAGTCAAAAGGTTTATTCCAATCAGGTGCAACAATGATAGGTGCAGTAATTAATTTTTCTTTTAGAATATTGAATGCATTTAGAAAATCTTCATTAAATTCAAATTTAGCTTCTTTTTCCAATAAATGGCAAAGAGGTTTAGAAATTTTAGAAAAATCCTTTATATATCTCCTATATAATCCCGCATGACCCAGAAAACTTCTTACATCAGTAACAGTAGTAGGAGGTTGCAGTTCAGCAATAATTTTTACTTTTGCTTGATCAGCTTCCATCCCTATTTGTGAAACTTTATGTCCAAGTACAATGTCTTCTGTGACCATAAATTGACATTTTTCCCAGTTTAGAACTAAATTTGTTTCTTCACATCTCTTCAAAACTTTCATTATATTTTCCAAGCAAGATTCAAAAGAAGTTCCAAAAACTGAAAAATCATCCATAAATATTTCAATTCCTTTATCAATCAAATCACAGAATATTGACATCATACATCTTTAAAAAGTTGCAGGTGCATTGTATAAACCAAAATGCATTCTTCTAAAGGCAAATGTTCCATAAGGACTTGTAAATGTTGTCTTTTTTTGATCCTCAGGAGCAACGGGTAATTGATGATAACCAGAATATCCATCCAGAAAATAGAAATATGAGTATTCAGCCAGTTTATCCAGCATTTGATCCAAGAAAGGTAAAGGAAAATGAACATTTCTAGTGGCGTTGTTTAATTTTCGATAGTCAATGAAAATTCGTCATTTAGTAACTTGTCTTGTTGGGATTAATTCATTTTTTTCATTAACAATGATAGTTACTACTCATTTCTTCGGAACACAATGAATAGGACTTACACATTGGCTATCCGAAATAGGATAAATAATTCCAGCATCTAACCATTTCAAAATCTATTTCTTAACAACCTCTTTCATAATTGAATTTAATCTTATTTGGGGTTCAATAGTGGGTTTACAATTTTCTTCCATTAAAATCCTACGCATACAGATTGAAGGGCTTATTCCTTTTATGTCTACAATAGTCCAACCAAAAGCTTTCTTATAATTCTTCAGAACTCCTATTAATTTTTCTTCTTGATCTTTGCTTAATTCTAAAGATATAATTACAGGTAACGTTAATGAATCTCCAAGAAATACATACTTCAAATGTGCAGGTAACATTTTTAATTCCTGTTCAGGGGCTTTTTCAATTAAGGGTAAAAGTATAACATTTTTAGTTGTGTCTAAAATTTCCCAATTTTCATGAATATAATGAGCTTCTTCAGATATATTTTTTTCATTTAATGACTCATCATTTAACAAAGATTCTTTATTTTTATCATCAGAAATGACCTTACATTTTTCTTGGTAATGCATTTCAATCATATAATCAAAAATATCCATTCGATAGCATTTTTTCTTTTTCGGGATACCTCATTGATTTCAGAACATTGAATGTTATCTCTTGATCATTAACTCTCATCATTAATTCTCGCTTTTTGCACATCAATCATAGCTCGACCGGTAGCTAGAAAAGGTCTCCCTAAAATGATAGGTATTTCTTTATCTTCTTCCATATCTAGAACAATGAAATCCACAGGGAAGATAAATTTATCTAACTTAACAAGAACATCCTCTATAACTCCTTTAGGATAAGTGATCGATCGATCAGTTAACTGAAGAGTTACAGTAGTAGGAGAAATCTCTCCTAAATTTAACCTTTGAAAGATTGAAAATGGCATAAGATTAATACTTGCTCCTAAATCACATAAGGCTTTTCCACAGATTTTTTCTCCAATAGCACATGAACTTCTAGGATCTTTAAGTTTCTGAGGTAATTTCTTCTGAGTTATTGCACTACATTCTTCACTTAATGCAACAGTTTCATAAGCTTCAAATTTTCTCCTCTTGCTTAAAATATCCTTCATAAATTTTGCTTAGCTTGGCATTTGCTCCAAAGCTTCAGCAAAAGGAATGTTGATGGTAATTTTCTTAAAAATTTCAAAGAACTTAGAAAATTTATGGTCAAGCTTCTGATGTTTAAGTTTTTGAGGAAAAGGTGGTGGTGATCTTTCAACTCCCACTTCAATAGGTACAACAGTCTGATATTTACTTGGAGAAATGGTATATTTAGGTTTTTCAATCTCTTCAACTTCTTTCTCTTTTTCAATCTCATTCCATGTTTTCTCTTTTAGTTCATTTCCACTTCTGAGTTGTACAGCTTTTGCTTATTCATGTTCTTTTCTAGATCCTTTAGGATTAATTTTGACATTGCTAGGCAGTGTTCCTTAAGGTCTGTAATTAATGAAAGTAGCAATTTGAACCATATGATTCTCAATATTACGAATAGCAGTGTTTTGACTTTGTAGCTGATTGCTTAGTTGCAAGATCAATTCTTCTACAGACAACTTTTTATGCTGATTGTTATAACCAGCAGGATAAGTTGGTCTATAGTTTGAATTTCTTTTATTGTTCCAATTTGGATTAACTTGATGTCCATTACTCTAATTAAAATTAGGATGATTTTTCCAACCAGGATTATAATAATTAGAATAAGGGTTTTTAGTTTTACTAGCAATAGCTTGCAAAGTTTCTATTGTTTGAGAATCATCAGAATTTGCAAAATTATCATTACTTACATGTGATATATTAATAGCAAAATTATCTAATTTCATATATATCACGGCCACTTGTGAAGCTAAAATAGAAAAGTTTTCATTATCATGAATACTGGCCATTCTTTCAGGATTAACATTTTCAGAAGGCCATTGAAAATTGTTATTAGTCATTTCTTCAATTAAGGTGTAGGCTTCTTCGAATGTCTTAGCCATTAAAGAACCACTAGCAGCAGAATCAATAATAGATCTAAGTGAACCAATAAGTCCATTATAAAATGTTTGAATAATTAACCAATCTGGTAGAGCATGATGAAGACATTTTCTTAATAGTTCTTTAAATCTTTCTGAAGCTTCATAAATTGTTTCTCCATCAAATTGCGTAAATGAAGTAATATCATTTCTCAATTTAGCAGTTTTAGAAGGAGAAAAATATTTAGCAATGAATTTTTGTGCCATATATGCTCATATTTTAATAGAACAATTTGCTAATGAATTAAGCCACATCATTGTTTTATCTTTTAAGAAAAAAAGGAAAGAGTCTAAGCCTAATAGCATAAACAGAAATATTATTATATTTAAAGGTAGCACAAATTTCTAAAAAACTAGCAATGTGTAAATTTGGATCCTCATTAGGTGTTCCTCCAAATTGTTTGTTTTGAACCATTTGAATAATAAAAGGTTTAAGCTCAAAAGAATTAGCATCGACAGTTGGAATTCGAATACTAACATGAAGTTCATCAGGTGTAGGGTTTGCATATTCCCTTAATGGTTTATAAATATTTTGTTCATTAATTTCAATTCGATTTTGATTATTGTTATGTGTTGACCTCATTTTTGATGAGGTCTTCTCTTCTTCTCTTTAGTACTTAGGATCTAGCCTTAGGCTTTCCCTTTGACTGTCTTAGATGATTAGAATTGGGGCCCACCACTTAGGAATTCAAACCACTTCTTAACTCCCTGCAAACTCCACAAACTTGATTGTAGACCCCTAATCACCTAGAGGGTTGAAATCAAATGTGGAAGTTTAAAGGATGAGTTCCTATAGGACTCTTTGGCCTTAGGACTGCCTTGGGTGGCCTGGTCTGGTGGAGGATTGACCTATACACACACTACACTTATACTCTACACTTTCACACACATCCTAAAAACACACCCATACCTAACTTGACCCCCTGACTCATAAAGGTGATTCACATGGATTGTCCTTAACCCCTAAGCCCTTGGCTAAGAGGGTTAGGAACAACATAATGGATGCCTCAAATGAGTCCCTTCATAGCTCATGTGGGCTTGATATGGCTTCATGGCTCAACCAAAATGATTTTATTCCACTTACATTCACCTAATCTTCAATTTCCCAAATTTTCAATTTTTGACCCCCGGGACCCTACACCAGCCTAGCCTACCCAAAGCCCTTGAAATTACCCAAATTTTTCAAAATTTCCAAATCACCCAAAATTAACCTTGAACATTTCCTCACCAATCAAGTTGATCATCCATAGCCAAAAATATCAAAAGTTCCAAAAATACCTCCCAATACCCTCGAAATACCCAAAATACCCCTCTTGACCCAAAAATCCAAAAATTCAGAAAATTCCCAGAAAATTCCAAAAAATCCAAAATATTCCCAATTTCATTTTATTCAACTACAGCATGGTCCAATTTTGTCAATTTATCCTACTTTTGTCAAAACCCCCAATTTGACCCATTTTAACCCAAAATGAACCCAATGTCAAGCCAAACCTATTCAATTGACCCAAATTCTGGTCCAATTCAATTCTAAACTTCAATTTAATATTCCCAACACCAATTTAGACCAAATCCAAGTCCAATTTGATTGACATTTGAATCCAATTTCACTTTTGGCCTTAAAGCCCAATTTGGACCCATGACCCAAACCTAACCCAAACTAACCCAATTCAACTCCAATTAACCCCAAATCTTTTCTAAACCTTCCCTAACATCCCTACAAACAAAACACTAACATGATTTACCCAAAATTTAGACCCAAACTCCACTCAAATTCAACCCAAAGCTAAAAGGCCCAATTTTGGCCTAAAACCTAACCTAACCCAAACTTAGCCCAAACCCAAAATCAAAACCCAACCAAAGCCAAAAACTCTTTCAAACACTCCCATAAACATATCCCAACATTAATTTTACATCAATTTCAACCCTAGACCAACATTGGCCCAAGTTAGCCCAATTTGACCTATATTGGCCCATTCACCAAAGAGGTCCAAATCCAACCCAAACCTAGCCTAAATACTTCAAATTTATTCCAAATCATTCATAAAACATTCCCAAACTAAATTCAACACTCATTGGATCCAATACTTTGCAAAATTCTCATCCTAAAATCAAAAAAACCACTTCCCTAAATCACTTTAAAAGCCCATCTAAAACCATTTCAAAGAGCCCAAAATCTACCCTAAAGCCCACATGACATTTCCATTTGCCATCCATTTAATCAAAGCCATTCCCTAAGTTCAAATCAATCATCAAATGGTTCCAAATCAAGCCATATGCCAAGTCCCATCAAATCACCCCTAAATTACCAAAATTTCTAAAATCCATTTTCATGAAATTGACCAAGCTTTTCCCCAAGCCAAAGACAAGCCATGAAGCCACTCTTAAGCCACATGTAAGCCATGTGAGTTGCTCACATGTGACCTTACCACATTTGGCAAAAGGAGGGACCCCTTTCCTAATCCTTCTTAAACCCTTTTTTACCTTAAGCATGTCACACACTAAACCATGCTTAGCCACCTCATCATGGATGAAGACCACACCATTTTCTCTTGGTCGACCCAAGTGATCCTTTTCAGCCCAAAACCGAGGCCTTGGGTGGTGAACCTAGCCCAAAATCATGGGTTGACTCATTTGAACCCAAAATAGCCTTCCCCCATTCAATTTCAATCCAAGCTCTTTACACATGGCATTGGCCGATTGCTACACAAAACCCCGACCACGACCCACCTGAACTTGAGGGTGACCATTGCACTGCCGACCGGCCCGCTCTGGATCGCCGGAAAACACCATGGCCGAGACCTTGGGAGGAGCCAAAAATTTCAATTCTCCCTTGTTGACTTGTCTCGACCCAAATGGACGAGCATAGCTCTTCTTCTCCTCACCGAAGCGGTCGATCCCCGACCTTAAACCCCCCTGGGAGGCCCTCCAGCCTCTCCTATTTAAACACCCCCTCTCTCGGCCATGAAGAGGTGCTGAACCAGATCTTACTGAAACCCTGCCAAAATTGTTCCAGAACACTCTCCATATTTAGAGCAGTTGATCCCCAGTGACAATTTGCCCTAATCCCCACCAACATAGCCCAATTTCTCAGACAAAATTCCACCCAAAACCAGGACACTTCTCCACAGTGGATCAATCCTCAAATTGATTTATCCTACACCTTCACCAGACCAAGGGAAGGAGTCCACCAGCAAAAGCCCCCTCTCCGGAGCCACCCATACATTTCCGGACTCCGAAGCTTTTTGATCGGGCTTGGTCGAAATCATACCTAGGCGATTCACCGGACCAAGAGACTTCATGCGGAGCTTCGTCGGGATCCAATCGAAGGTGACACAACCCTCAGATTGAAGCCACACTTCTCTGACCAAAGGTATGAGCTAATTCTTCATCCCAAGCTTCTGGAGATTCTCCATTTCAAATGCTTTAATTTCAATGCATTATCACCGTATAGATGTATTCGTCTCTTCAAGACGAATCCATAGAGCACAAGAACACGAAAATCCGTTGAGAAATGAGTGAGTTCTTAGGGTTTTAGTGTGGACGGCTCTCGGGTGAGAACGGCTAGGGACGATGAACGGATGCCGTTCATTCCATACATGCACGGACGGACGGCCAGGATCGCGCCGGATGAGGAGACGGAACGATACAGCGGGCCCCCGGAGCGCTGAGTTGGATGGCGGCGCCGAATCAGAAGGCGACGTGTGTGCGTTCAGAGCCGCCGAGGTTGAGTCGGCGCCGCGTCACTTAAATAGAAAATTAGGGTATTTTCTTATTTATTTAATTCCCTAAACTTCAAAAATGCATAACTTTGTGTAGGAAAATCAGAAAAATAAAATAAAAATACCCTCTTGCTCAGTGAACAAAGGAGAATAATGTGGAAAAGAAATCATTTAATTTCATCAAATATTTTATTTTAATGATTTATTTACCCTCTACATTGTTTTAATTCTCCATGCATATAGAGAATTCACCATGGCATGAGACCATAGGGCTTTTGAAGCCTCTGAATTTGGGAACATTCCTTGAATTTTCCAAAGTCAGAGGCCATCCCTATGAGAAGTTATTGATTTTTCAAATTCATTTTGCTGTTTTGAGTATTTTAAATCTAATAATTAGCATGTTGTGAAATAAATTCTAGAAAAATTTGGTGCTGTTTCTTATGACCAGAGGAACCTAGGAAAAATAGCTTTTGAATTAATTCACTTGCAATAACCCTAATTGGCCTAAACACCCAAAATAGGTCCATAATTAATTAGAGCTAATCATACATCAAATTGACTTGAAATCAATTCTCCACTAACCTTTAGGATTAGAGGAACCCACCATAAAAATTTGAAGTCAATTGGACTTGGTTAGCCCTACTAAATGGGTTGATTAAGCCATTTTGCCAATTTAAACTTTAAAAATTCATAACTTTCAAAATACTTTTCAAAAATTTACCAAATTGGTTTTGGAGCCTCTCTGATATTAGGATAATTTAATAAAATTAAAATTTCAATTTTCTAAAAAAGTTGATTTTTTGTATTATTTAATATTTTAATAATTAAAAAAATAATAAAAATCATAAAAATAATAAAATTCACCAAAATGTCACATTTTGAATTTTAGTCACTTAGGAATAAACCCCATATTTTTCTTAGGTCTATTTGATGAAATATTAAATTTTAAAGCCCTAAGGTAATTTTAAATTAAAAAAATGTATTTTTTTAGCATTTCCACTAAAATAATTCTAATAAATCAAACAAAAATCAGAAAATTGTAAAAATTAATTCTCTGATTTCCTTGATATCAGAGAGATTTTTAAAAAATATAAAATTTATTTTTCAATCTTTATTTTATTTTTAAATTAATTAATACTCCAAAACTCAAAATAATTCTAATAAAAATAATATAATTCAAAAAATCACCAAAATTGGTCCAAGTGGTCCTCTGGTTATTACGAATGTCCCACAATTTTCTTAAGGATAGAAACTTTCCCTTGGTCATATTATTAAATTTTCCTTGGAAATCCCTATTTTCTACTAAAAATAATTACATAAATAAATTAAATACAAAAAAATCACATTTTCTCCTCTAATGTCTTTATTGGCATATGAGTGAAGTTACATAAAAATTTCAAGTTCATTTAAGCTCAATTTAGTGAGTTATGAAATTATTAAGCTTGAAGGGCAAAATGGTAATTAAAATTTTAAACCTTAATTAAAACTTTAGGTTTAATAAAATTAAAGAGTAAAATATTTGATATTAATCTGATTTGGATGATTGAAATTTAAATAATTAGAGAGTAGAAACCTACCAAACAATTTGAAAATATTTAAAATAAACCTTAATTAAATAATTGATTAAATTTGGAAGAATAATAAAATTGGAATTATTAAAATAGGGATATTAATAGGAAGAGATTTGTTCTTTAATTTAAGAATCCCTAAATTAATCATCTCAATAATATTTAATTCCTAATTAAAATGATAATCTAAATTTAAGATTTAAAATGCTAAAAGACTTAATCATTAAATTAAATTAAAGTTAAATTATTTAAATTAAACTCTTTTAAAATTTCAATTAAATTAATACTTTAACAATTAAAATTAAATCATCTTTAAAATTAAAAATAAAATATTAAATTAAAATTAAAAATAAAATATTAAATTAAAATTAAAAATAAAATTAAATTAAATCAAATTAAATTAAATCAAATTAAGTTAAAATTAAATCAAATTAAATTAAACTAAAATTGAAACTAAATTAAATTTTATTAAAGTTAAGTTAAATTGAATTAAAAATGACATCACCTAAGACATAAATAAATTCAAAAATAAAGCAACTTGAATAATATTCCAAATTTAAACCCGATAACTGAAATTAAATTAAATCACAAACCATTTGAACACCAATTTGCCCTCGAAAGCTTTAGTTACCATAACTCCTAAACAGAACGTTAAATGAAATGTTACTTCACTTATAGGATATTCAAATGTCCTAGTTCACTGAGTAAGATAACAACAAAACTTAACTAAACCTCGGACGATCACTTCACCTGATTGATTAAATCCATTTGGACTTAAAACAATCCTAGCGATGATTGAAAAGATGTTTAAGACTCGTCTTAAGCACTTCCTCGATATGATAGGATGTTTATAAGAACGATTGAATTTAATTGTTCTTTGATGAAGAAAATCATCCTCGAAACCAACACACAAGAACCTAGACGTCATAGGAAATGACTAGCTATAGGATTAGGAACTTGGTAGAAAACCATAACCCTTCCCTTAGCTTTACCTAGGAACTTGCTTAAATATTCTAAATTGTGTTTAAGTGTAGCTCGGGATGACGGAAAGACCCTCCAGGTACGCTTTTATTTTGTTGCAATTTACTTTATTGCAATTTATTTAATCGCATCGCATTTACTTTTCTTGCATGATAAACAACTGTCGCATGAAAACCCACACCTTTAGGATAGTCCCTAAAACTGAAACCAAAACTAAATTAAAAGTCATTGCAAGATAAAATTCACCGCCACAACATTTCAAAATATAAAATAACTCAAAATTTAATCACAAACAAAACACAAAACTACAATTACAACTAAATTAAAACGTCTTGTTGAATGATCGGGAATACCTCGGATGATGTAACCTACGTGTTGCTAACGGGATTTCCCACGGTCTAAATGAAAGTGTGGAACTCATTCAGTTGAGTTTAGCAAATTCATCTGGACTAAGTGAATCCCATAAAAATAACGATGCCGGAAGATTGGAACCGTCGGATCTTAACCGGTGTTGTTATAATCAACTTTAAGATTTGTTTAATTAAAATATTAAAAAACACCTGGATTTTAAGATTTTCTCTAAACCAGAACACTTCTCTCATCTCCGATTTATGACTTCCAAAACTAAACCTCTGCAACAACAAGGAGCTCGGAGCATGGTGGGCAGCACGACCATCGTCATCAGTAAAACCTGAATCTACTTCAGTAAAACTTTCTTAAGAATTAAATAACTAAGCCATAGGACTTCGAGGTAGTTTGCCTAGTGCAACATAAATCCTCTACCTTTTGTTAGCCATTTGCATTGCAAATTAAGCCCTAACCGGTCTTAGGATTCCGAGGTAGTCGTCCGATACGTCATAAACCCTCACATCTTCGAGGCTATTTGTATGATCATGTCATACAAATATAAGTCCTAATTAATTAAATTAGCAAGATCAAAACATTAAATAAACATTAGGACTTTCCTAAATTCAAGCCAAACAATAGGATGGTTGGGAAATTACCGAAGTTCGCTTCGAATCTCTAATTTCTCCTACCTTTCTTCCTTTGAATTCTCAAAACAAAACGTTCCAAACTTGATCCATTCCCTATTGAAATTCCAAAATTCAATCATTTTGAAAACTTAAACTTTGAAATTCTTGAGAGCAGAATTACTGATTATTATCGAGAGCTTTCTTAGGTGATTCTCGTCACTTAAGATGTAATTAACTATAGGGGCTTGCCCTTATAGGGAATTTTAAGAACCCGAGTAATATAAACCCTGTTTAATGCTTTCATATTAAGCAGGGGAATTTGTCGGCTTATAAAATTGGTTCACAGACCAAACGGATGTCACCAATTTTCTAGTTTATTTAATCGAGCCCCATCACCAAACAGTGTGTCTATTCTTTGAGATAGATACACAGTTTGTGATGCGGTGCTCGTTTATATAAACTATTCGGGATGTGAGATCAGTTTGATTTCATATCTTAAAATTTTCAAATTTAAAATTATTTTCAACATCAAATACTACTTTTCAAATTATTTATTTAAATTAAATTAAAAATTCACCGACAATTTCTGTTAGGCGACCCCCTTTTCAAAATAAAATACACCAACCTAAAAATATGCCGACATTTTATGGCAACTCCGCTGGGGAAAATTCCTCTCTCCATTTTAATCAGACAATTCTGCTTTCAAAAATCGGTAGTGTATCCATGTTCCTAGTGGATCAAACTACCCTTCTTTTCGTTGGAATACTAAGTTCATTTCTACCTTGAACAAGTATAGCCAACATTCTCTCGGATTTAGGAGCCACTTGTTTAGACACCCCTAAACGAGAGAGGTTCCGAGATCCTTTTACCTCATTTACGAGGTGGGGTGGACCCCCGATAGGTATTAGTTCAGGAGCGGTCTTGCGGGTCGAGAAGTTTCTACAAGACTTTCTCTTCCTTTTCCAGTTCCTAATCAATTCCTTTTACTCTTCCTACAACTCTCCTTCTTTTAATAATTCTCCTTCCTAACGAACAAATCTTTTCTAAAAAAGACAATTTTCTTTTAATACCACAAATACACTAAGATAAACAGAAATGTGTTTGGACTCTTTCTTTTTCGTCATAAGTTTTACGATAAGAAGAAGCACGATTCGGAGACTAACACTTGGAATCTGCCCTGCAAAAATGGAAGCCCCAAAAGTGATCTTCTCCTTCGTCAACGGACTTGACCTGGCCGTGTTCAAGGACGAACTGCCTGATAATGGAATCATTCGATTCGGACAAGGATTCGGGGACACCGACATCAAAATCCCCGACGTCACTCTATTTTCACTCACAAGCAAAGTACCGAAGCGAGAAGCCGTTGATTGAGTTTAACCTCGAGTCAACTCATGAATTCCCTCCTCTGCAAAAGATTCCAGGCGAGAGGAGTCTTCGTCGTCCACGAAGGACTCGTTGTTGCTACCCCCATCTGGTCTAGTTGTCTCTGCACCTACCCGGCTCTGCCGAACTAAAGGGGAAGGAAATTCAGAACTATGGTGAACACTATGCACCGTGGAGGGTACAGACCTTCCTGTGAGACCTTCTGTTTTTGAAATCGGGTCCAGCTCGAGAATTCCATCACTGACACGGACTCAGAGAAGGAACAGAAGTAGAAGGATTGCTAGAGAAGCCAGAGCTGCTGAAGTTGCTTTCCTAGAAGAAATCCCAGAACTGCCCGAGTATACACCGCTGCTGAATACATACCACTTTTGGGAGGAAGCAGGTTCCATCCCCTCTCCGCCGCAGAGGATGAGGAAAATGTTCGCAAGATTGCTGCCGCATTGCCTCAGCCCGTATATTACAACGATAGCCGTAAGAAAAGGGCTATAATTACACCATTTGCTCGACTACAAACCTTGATAGAAAAGTTGGAAAAGAAGGAAAAATGCCCTGTATCAGAAATTTTAAGAAGGATAGGGCGGGTGCCAGCCAAGTCCCGTCTTGGGCCTCGAGTAGAACCTGCTATCGCTGCGGAGAAGCCGAATAAGAGAATGAAAGCTAGTCCGCCTGTCGTTGTTTCAGGACTACAAATTAGGGAGGATACCACCTTCCAGCATTTGGCTGACAGACCATCCGGTCCTAAACCTTCTGCTGCTAGAAGGATGGTATGGCGTCCCACTACTGGACAATTAAGATTGAAACAACAGCCTGAGAAGGAAAGTCTCGTCAGGAGACTTGAATCCGAAAAAAGTGCTACTACGATGAAGGGGACTCATGAGAAGGAAACCCGACGAGTTATCACATGACAAGCTGCAAGGATGTACGGAAAAGACCACTAGAAGATGCTATGGAAAAGCTAAGAACCGATATTCGGCGATTAGCAAGGGAAAGAGAAGAGAAATTCGGAGATGAGATTGATTCGTCGAGTTCATGGATGATGAGTATGCGAGAAATTAACATGGTCGAAACACGAGCTTCGTCGGCTTCACAAGGTGCCCCTGCAGCCGCGAAAGAGAGGAGCCGGAAGTAATGAGGAGGCGGCTTCAAGAGAAAGATGATACGATCGCCCAAATGGCAAAAAGGATGGAAGAGATGGCTGTAGCCCTAGCCACTCTCCAGAGTCAAGTGCAACCCCAAAGAGAGACACCCCCAGAGGTCATTCACATTGTAGACGGAGGAAAGGAGATTACGTCCATTTAACGGGGATGATCAGTTAAAGAAGGATGCAACACAAAGCATGATTCCGGAAAAGGATATTAAGAGCACGGTGGAACAGCAGGTGCGAGAAGCCTTAGCACAATCAAAGAGCGGGACATCCATTCGGACGGGTAGACCTTACCCTGAAGAATTCGACGCTGTCCAATATCCGAAAGGCTTTGTACCACCTCTGTTCAAGACCTTTGATGGAACCGGAAACCCTCGAGCGGCATGTTGCACATTTTTGTGCCAGTTGTTGCAATGCCGGCGGAAGTGATGCTTTACTCTTCCGACAATTTGTCAGCAGCCTGTCAGGGATCGCCTTTGATTGGTATGCGGAATTACCGAACGGTTCGGTGAAGATATTTTTAGAACTAGAGAACCTCTTCATCAAGCGATTTGCCGGAGCTCAGCACCACATCACTATAGGTGATTTAGTGGTAGAGAAGCAGAAGTCGAACGAAACTTTGGTGGACTACATACTTTGATGGTGGAACCTAAGTATGAAGTGTGAGCCACAACTACAAGAACAGCATGCAATCGGCATTTTACTTAAGAGCATTCAAGGCCCGATAGCACTTCTCCTCAAGGGATTTACTATTAAGACTTTCGAGAAGTTGTTAAGCAAGGCTGGAAGCTTGCAAGAGGAGGCGAAGCAATTAAGTTTCACCGACAAAACAGACAAACAGAAGCCCGTGAAAACTTTTGAAAAGAAGTCCGTGATTGTTGCAGCAGTCGATAAAGGCAAGCAACCGATACAAATATCGTCAGAACGGCCGCAGCAACCTCAACAGAATTACCAGCAACCCCAACCCAGCTATCAGTTATCTCAACAATATGAACAACCGCCTCGTCCGCAACGTACGTTAAGGGAGCTTACGAGCGAGGAGTATCCGTTCAAGAATGAGGCGATGCCGAAAAATGTTTCGCGGTCCGATGAAGACTCCGGATTTCCAACCGCGCGAGCCTAAGAGACCGAAGAAGTCGACAAGAAAGGTGATCCCAACTTTTGCCCTTACCACCGGATGCTTGGACACAAGATAGAAGATTGTATTACCTTCAAAAGTTGGCTCAACGACAATCTTCGAAAAGGGAATATAATAATCCCGAAGGAATACATGAAGGAACCCCAGAAAGGAGGTTTCGTCAATGTTGTCTCGACTGATCTCATTATTTCGATAGATCCCTATGCGACTGATGATGGATGGACTACCGCTTGGACAAAGTCTTCGAAGAAGATTTTGGGTCACATCCAAACCGCTTCGGTGCGAGCCTCAATTCAGAGTTCGAAACCTGTTAAGTCGGCACTATCACTTGCGATAGAAGAACCACCTCAACAAGAGACAATTGAAGAGAAGAAGAAAATCGACGAAGAAGAGAAAACCGAGGCTCCTAAGGCTAGACTAGGGTCGCTTATCCTAGGATAGTTGTTTCGATTCGGGGGAGAAATCCCTCGAACCTCGACTCGTATGATTATTTGCTCACTTCGGTGGGATCTTATAATGATAAGGGTTATGGCGTTGGCTACGTTTTGACTGTTTCTAACGATTACGTAACTAGCGACAATCCGGACATCGATTTCGATACAAATGACAATTCTTAAATCATACACAATCTCGACGATCACAATGACGAAGAAGACATCCATCAAGGAGGCTACGGGAGTTCAACAAGCAATGAATCTATCTGCGAGTTTCGAGGAGCTCCAGTCACAATAGAGTTAGAGCCTTCGGACTACGAAACTAATCCGAGAAGAACTCGTCATTCCGATTCGGGAGGAAACACCGGCAAACTCAATACTAGAGTCGAAGAAATTATAGAAGTTAACTTAAGAAATGGAAGAGTTCTACCTCCGAGAATGGGTCCAAAGGACAAAGGAAAGCGAGGTGGTTGTTCGGGAAGAACCAACCCGCGGAAGAAATACCCATTCGGAAGAAGCCGAGACACATGAAAATAAAGTGGACTACAACGTGCTAGCCCATCTTAGGAAACTACCGGCCAAGCCGAGCATCTACGACGCTCTCATCTTATCAAAGGAGATGAGAGAAGCTCGATCAAGGCCTTACTTGATCCGAAATTTGCTTAGCTTAAATGGCCGGATATTCCTTAGATGAGGTTTGCTCGTTAAAGGAACAGCGAGGTGTTACCTTCACGGACAATGACCTACTACTTGGGACAGCAGATCACAACCGACCGTTGTACATTTCGGTTACAATTGGGAAGTTTACACTCTCTAGAGTATTGGTGGATCCAGGAGCATCAATTAATATAATGAGTCTTCGAACACTAGCATATTTAGAAATTGATGCTAGCGAGCTCGAAGCCGACAAAATGTTATTAAGAGGATTCAACCAGAAAGGAGAAAGAGCCCTCGGATCAATAACGCTGCTAATGAAGACCGGTGACTTGGAAAAGACAACCGCAAAATTTCACATAATTGATTCAGAAACGTCGTTCAACGCTCTACTGGGCCGACCATGGATACATGAAAACTGGATGTTACCATCATCTCTACACCAGTGCATCAAATACTATGATGGAGGAGAACAGTGCATCAAAGGTGACTTACAACCATTCTCCGTACATGAAATTGGAATCCATGAAGATGCAGCTTATTATGCACCTCCGAAGAAAACAATCTTCTCCGAGAGATACCATAACGAATGAAGCAAAGGAAGTTCGGGACAACGAAAAACCTGAAGTTCTAGTCCAACAGTCACTCACCACTCCCTTACGGCGAGATGGTGAAGGTTTCTCCTCAACTCGCATCCGAGGTCGAGGCCGGGTACGAGGTCGTGGCAGAGACATTAGGATAGTTGGACAGAGGAAACCAGCCATCAATATTGATTAGGAAGATAGTTCTGAAGAAGAAAAAGAAATCAAGCAAGAAGCAGCGACAATAAGTCGGAAGAAGTCGCAATTCAGGATCCCGCTCGAAGATGAAAATAATGAAGAATATAAATCGATGTACGAGAAGATAAACCACTATGTACATACTATGACCCTGACCCCGATCCATTCTAATAAGATCGAGGGTATGGTGGTCAAAGAGGTACGTAGCGGCGGTGCAAAGCCAATCAAATTCTACCGTGGTGCTCCTTCCTCCAAAACTAAAAATAATGTACAATTTGAAGATGTCACTTAATCAGAATTAATGGAATTACCTTTTGAGTGGTACTCTCCCTGTGTTCAAAATTTAATTCAGCGTGGTTTCTTACCTCGAAAATAGACAAAAGGTCAATCACAACATTTTGAAAAATTATGGAATAACTCCGGTCATCCACCCAATTCAAAGCATGGTCTCGGATTCAGCACAGTAGGATCAGTTGACGATACTGAATTTTACTTGGTTGTCACTTGCGAGTCTAATGAAAACTGCATGGAAACTACAGAAGGATTTGAAGATTTACAAATTGGAGACGCTCCACTAGAATTTGAAGAAGAAATTAATTCTACAATAGATGAGTTAACGGAAGTTAACTTAGGTACTAGCGAAGAGCCTAGACCTACCTTTGTTAGCTCCTTACTCAATAAAGAAGACTCCGAAGAAATAATCAAGTTATTAATGGAATTTAAAGACTGTTTTTCTTGGAGCTACGATGAGATGCCAGGATTAGCTCCAGAGGTCGCAAGTCCATAAGCTAGGAGTGGATCCTGCTTCGTCCCGAGTCGGACAAGGTCCCGGAAGAATGCGTCTAGAAATCCAACAAAAAGTCATAGTCGAAGTTAAAAAGCTAATAGACGCTAAATTTGTCCGTGAAGAACAATACCCGACTTGGCTAGCCAATGTGGTACCGAGTCGAAAGAAGAATGGTCGGATCGAATTTGTGTGGATTTCGGAGATTTAAACAAGGCATGTCCAAAGGAAGAATTCCCTCTACCGATCCCAAAATTAATGATCGACATTGCTTCGACACATGAAATATTCTCATTCATGGATGGATCTTCAGGATACAACCAGATAAAAATGGCTCCAGAAGATGAAAAACTTATAGCATTCAGAACGCTGATTGGAGTATATTGCTACACAGTGATGTCATTCGAACAGAAGAACGCAGGAGCAACATACCAGAGAGCAATGACAAGAATTTTTGATGATCTCATCCACAATCAAGTTGAATGCTACGTGGACGATGTGGTCATCAAAAGCAAAGTAAAGGAAAACCACCTGTATGATTTGAGAATTGTTTTTGAACGATTAAGACAATTTAACCTTAAGATGAATCCCTTAAAATGCGCCTTCGGCGTCACCTCCGGGAAATTCTTAGGATTCGTTGTCCGACATCGTGGAATTGAAATCGACCCGAAAAAGATTAAAGCTATCTTAGAAATGCCGCCTCCCAAAACCTTAAAGCAACTACGATCTTTTCAAGGGAAGTTGGCATATCTTTGACGCTTTATCTCAAACTTGTCAGGTAGGTGTCAGCCTTTCTCGGCACTAGTTAAAAAGGACACCAAATTTATTTGGGAAGAGAAATGCCAGAGGGCCTTCGAGGACATTAAGCAATATTTAATGACACCTCCTGTCTTAGCAGCCCTAGTCTCAGGTAGACCACTGATACTTTATACCGCGGCTTTAGACGACTCTCTTGGAGCCCTGTTAGCCCAGGTCAATGATGAGGGTAAAGAAAATGCTCTTTACTACCTAAGCCGTTGTTTACTTCCGACGGAAATAAGGTATCCAGCAATTGAAAAGCATTGTTTGGCCCTGATCTTCGCCGCTCAAAAGCTCAGGCACTACATGCTTTCTCATAAGGTCAACCTAATCTCGAAATTTAATCCATTGCAATACTTGATGACTCGTCCAACGCTTTCCGTGCAGACTTGCCGGATGGTCAATGATATTATCGCAATTCGATATAACTTTCGTGCCTCTTCGTGCCGTAAAGGGACAAGTCTTAGCGTACTTCCTCGCCGCACACCCTTTGCCGGCAGAATCTTCTCTCAATGACGATTTGTCGGACGAACAAATAATGAGCCTAGAAGACCCCGATGATCGACGTTGGGAATTATATTTCGACGGAACATCTTCGAGCACACAAAGACGAAAAATCGCAAGTGATAAGTACCCGGTAAGGCGAGGAATCGGACTAATCTTTATAACACCGGAGCGGGGGATGTTAAGATACTCCTACCACTTGACGGAGCCGTGTACAAACAACGAAGCGAATACGAAGCCCTCATAACGGGACTCGGAATTAGCTATTCAAACTGGGATAACGGACATCAACATCTACGGGGATTCGCAGCTTAATCATTCAACGGATCGCCGGACAAGTACGGAATTTTAAACCCAAGACTCGAGCAATACTTCCAAGATGCCATACAGCTCGTTGGAACGCATTCCGAATGTGACAATCTACAAAATTCCCAGAAAAGAAAATGCTTTAGCAGATGCGTTAGCTCACCTTGCAAAAGAATTTACCTGTTTGCAAGATGAGTCAGTAGAAATGTCAGTTCACGGACGTCAGGTCCTATCACAGCTCGACATAGACACAATACACAAATCAGAAAAAGAAGAAGAATCAGTTGCAACAGTGATAGAAAACATAGAAGATTGGCGAAAGCCATTAATAGACTACCTTCAAAAAGGAAAACTACCAGACGATAGGTCGCTAGCCCATCAAATCAAGAAAAGAACTCTGTCCTACGCATTAATAAACAACACGTTATACAGAAGGTCTTTCGATCAAATGTGGCTAAGGTGCCTAAGCGGGTCTGAGGCCGGTGAAATTGTTAAAGAGGTGCATTCAGGACTCTGTGGCGCTCACCAATCGGGTCCGAAGATAAAAATGAAAATTAAAAGACTAGGGTACTACTGGCCCTCGATGATGACCAACTGCATGAAAATCGCCAAGAGCTGTCATCAATGCCAAGTGCACGGAGTGGTTCTACACCAACCTCCAAATGTGCTACATCCGACAATTGTGTCGTGGCCATTTGAATGTTGGGGCACGGATATAGTGGGTCCAATAGAACCACCATCTTCAAAAGGACATCGCTTCATTCTTGCGGCTACGGATTACTTTTCCAAGTGGGCAAAGGCGGTTCCACTTAGAGAAGTGAAAGCACACCACGTGCTACGGCTTTTCAAGAACCAAGTTGTCTACCGTTTTGGAGTGCCGCGCGAGATCATCTCGGATAATGGGTCGGCATTCGAAGCACACAAATCAACAATTTTGTCGGGAGACACGGAATCGACCGGCGATATTCAACAATTTACTACCCAAGAGCAAACGGCTTGAGCGAGGCTTTTAATAAAACTCTCGTTCAAATCTTAAAGAAAACCTTGGACGATAATAAGCAAAATTGGCACGAGAAGTTATTAGAAGCCTTATGGGCCTACCGGACAACCTTCAGAACTCCTACTCAAGCTACACCTTACGCTCTGGTGTATGGGTCCGAGGAAGTGTTACCTTTAGAGGTCCAGCTTCCTTCACTCAGGATTGCAGTTGCAAAAAAAATCATGACAGAAGAGAATGTCAAATTACGACTAGAGGAATTAGAAAGCCCGGAAGGGAGAAGACTTGCGGCAGACAACGTAATTTAGAACTATACCAAGCTAAGATGGTTCAAGCCCATGACAGATTGGTCCGCCCAAGAACCTTCAAAGTTGGTGACTTAGTTTTCGTTCTCAAAAGACCTATTCTTGCACACCGCAAGATAAGAGGAAAATTTGAACCCACTTGGGAAGGACCGTTTGTGGTTGAGGCAGTCTACTCAGGAGGCTCTTACCAGCTAGTGAATTGCCAAGGAGAACGACATATTCTTCCGATCAATGGACGATACTTGAAAAAGTATTACGCTACCTGATGTTTCGAAAGAATGAATTTTTCATCCTTAGAAGCACGGGCGAAGTAGTTACTTATGATCGGGTCCGAACCCAAAAATAATAAAAAATGTGCTAAAATAAATAAAATCATGATAATAAAGTTTTCCTTGTTTTCTCTTCCAAATCAAAATCTCTTTCCCGATCTTATCCCACTTCATTCCCGTTAAATTTAAAAATACAAGAAGTAATAAAAAACTCGTCTTTAATAAACATTTTCTTAATGTTCTTGTTCTTAGTACGACCCCGATCCTTTTCCTTGTCTTTTCGCAGGGAAATGTCGAACGGGCGGTTGGTCCTGAACTTTAGAAATGGCGTAAGCCTTGCACTCGACGAAAAGAGGGTGAAAGATGGAGCGATAATAGAGATTGACTCAGACTTCGCACCAGCGAGCTCTGCAATACGAGGAAAGCGACTCGGGTCCCGGCTGACCGAGAGGAATCGCCCGATCGAGACGATGATGAAAGTGGGTGGCCCGAGCCACCAATCCAGACGAACAAGAAAAGGAAAACGAACACTAAAGAAGACAAGAAAATCAAGTCTGTAGTCGCTACAGCAGAGGGCAGGCTTGTCAGCGCCGCGCCCACAGAGATTCAGGAAGTACGATGAGCTACTCTCACGGCAACCCAACGAAGAAATAAAAAATGCAGTATCCGCAAGATGTTAACTAAACTAGTTGCGGACCAGCGCGACGAGGCAGTTGCTACTTCCAGTACATATACTTCAAGGACGCCAATTCACCAGGTACCTGAAGGAAGGAGGCCAGCTCCGAGGATAATAGAAGAGACCAGGGAAATCTCGAGGAAATTAGAAGAAAGAAGGCTACCACGCCACCAGATAAAGCCACCGGCAATGCATGACCATTGCGGAAGTAACCCGGAGGATGTCCCGACGGACACCATCCCTGAGGAGCCGAGGTATACAGGAGAACGTGAAGGGATTGAGCCATATATCCCACAATACGTCACCGGGCCTCGCCATTTGTAGATTATTCCGGAATACGAGCTGGAAAGAATGCAGAATGTCGAAAAGAAAACTTTTGAATACTTCGAGAGAATCAGAGGCAGGAGGATCAATATACTAGAAGGCCTCGAGCTACATACAGACGTGTTCTCAGAATACGAACAACAATAAATCGTGGACTGCATCTGGGATTTAAAAAGAATGGGCCGAGCGGGTCGGCTAAGAGAAAACACTTACTCGGAACCCCGGAGATGGATGCCATGGAAAGGGAGAATTACAATACAATGTGGATGCTGCTACAACTTCGCGAGAAGACGAGAAGGAAACCCACCGGGAATACTCCGTCATGGCCGGGTGGATCCAATGCCATTAGTCATCAAAAGGATGGTAAAAAGAATGATAACATGGAGGGTATCGCCGACGGATTGCATACCCAACAGTTGCATCATTAACATTTACAAGAAGGGTGACTGCATACCCCCGCACATAGATCACCACGACTTTGTCAGACCTTTCTGCACGGTTTCTTTTCTGAACGAGTGTAATATCATGTTTGGATCTGACCTCCGGATAGCGAGCCCAGGTGAGTTCCGAGGGCAAGTAAAGATACCATTACCGGTAGGTTCCGTCATGATACTGAAGGACAACGGAGCAGATGTCGCTAAACATTGCATACCGGGAGTACCCGTGAAGTGGATCTTAGTTACTTTTAGAAGGATGGATGACGGAAAGCACCTTACCACTTCCAGACCGGACTCCGAGCTAGAGAGCCTCCGGCCTTACGAGCCGTGAGTTACATGGAAAATATCACACCTCCAACGTACATCCATACCGCATCCTTGCCAA
The DNA here is from genome assembly GCA_022702705.1 of Papilionanthe hookeriana x Papilionanthe teres. Lineage (NCBI taxonomy): Eukaryota > Viridiplantae > Streptophyta > Magnoliopsida > Asparagales > Orchidaceae > Papilionanthe > Papilionanthe hookeriana x Papilionanthe teres. The sequence continues at coordinate 65,281,170 of CM040439.1, read as the reverse complement.
GGATGGCTTGGAAGGTGATGTTATCGACCATGTATCTCACTATTCGGACATGGATTTTTGACGGATACCTTTTTGGATGGATCGACAAAGATCATACATAGTCCGTTTTGAGTCTATATGGATTGTATGAGATGTATTCCAGCATCGAGTCGTATGATGTATCTTCAACATGATTGGAATGAAAGTGACCATGTCACATTTTTGGCCTTCACCTCTTTTGTGCAAGTTGACTGAGAAACGTCATTAAAGTTAAATGAACTTCAAACAAATAACAGAAAAGAAAAAAAAAGAATGAAAGAAAACTTTCCTTAAAAATCTAAATAAAAAAAATGATGAACCCCAAATTCACAATAAAATAAAATTTGAATCGTTAAAGGACAAACAAAATGAGCACAAATTTTAAATCAAATTTCAAATTCAATCTTTCCAAATTTTAAATCAAATCTCAATCAAATTTCAAATTCAACTTTCCAGATTCCAAATCAAATCTCAATCAAATTTCAAATTCGATCTTCCAGATCTCAAATCAAATCTCAATCAAATTTCAAATTCCATCTTTCCGAATTTCAAATCAAACCTCAATCAAATTCAAACTCAACCTTCCAAATCTGCAATCCAATCCGTTCTACTCTCTCCCTTGTCTGGGATGGAAGCAGTTGATTCCATTGACACGGATCGAATCTGATGGCGAGGAATTGTATTCAATCCAAACCAGCAACTCTCAATCAACTCTTTTGAATGGGATATGTAGCATCTACATATTCCCTCCTAATCTTTTTCCTTCCAAAAAAATCTTTTACAACTTTCATGAAATTCTCGAAACACCAAAATTCCACACTACAAATCTTTGCAAAATCAATGACTATTCAAAAATCAAATTCTTGGGGTTGAGGATTTTACATCCGAAACTGCATTGCTTTAGGATTCCTTCCCTATCGCAATGAAATACATCAAAATCAAATTCTTGGGGTCGAGGATTTTACATCCAAGACTGCATTGCTTTAGGATTCCTTCCCTATCGCAATGAAATACATCAAAATAAAATTTTTGGGGTCGAGGATTTTACATCCGAGACTGCATTGCTTTAGGATTCTTTCCCTATCGCAATGAAATACATCAAAATCAAACTCTTGGGGTTGAGGATTTTACATCCAAGACTGCATTACTTTAGGGTTCTTTCCCTATCGCAATGAAATACATCAAAATCAAACTTTGGGGTTGAGGATTTTACATCCGAGACTGCATTGCTTTAGGATTCTTTCCCTATCGCAATGAAATACATCAAAATCAAAATTCTTGGTGTTGTGGATTTTACATCCGAGACTGCATTGCTTTAGGATTCTTTCCCTATCACAATGAAATACATC